>CAUYQG010248663.1:0-12488 GCA_963574415.1 Tarsius wallacei
GCGATCCTTCCACCTCAGCCTTCCGAGTAGCCGGAATTACAGGCATGCGCTACCACACCTGGCTAATTTTTCTTATTGTAGAAATGAGGTCTCACCAAGTTGCCCAGGCGGGTCTCAAACCCGTGGGCTCAGGCAATCCACTGACCTCAGCCTCCCAAGGCATGGGATTACAGGCTGAGCCACTGAGCCTGGCTTGTTGTTACTTTTCTACAAAATGCAACTTTCTCCAAGACTTTACAAACTGAATAGCCTTATTTTTGATGGGGGAGCAGGCAAACATGGTTTCCTTGTCCTCAACACTTCCTCCTCTCTTCCGTAAGTTTCTGTCTCTGACTCAGCCTTTCCCTCTCAGATTGTGCCCTGCAAATCTAATTTGTCCTCCTATTATGAAACCCCACCTTCTTCTCAGTGCTGTGAGAGCTGACTCTGAGGATCTCAGATATCAAGAATGTACAAGGGACTTATGCAGGAAATAGTCTCCCTAAGAAATTCTAATGCCAGCTTTCTTTACAGTAAACCTTGCTCCATCTCTTGTGAAATTGACACCAAAGGGCAACATGTTGGGAAGGGAAGAACAGAAAAAGCTATCCACTAAAAAGGCAAATGTTCTCTACCTTTGTTTGAGTTTTCCATAACTGCTGTAACAAATCACCATAACCTATTGGCTTTCAATAGCATATGTTTATAATCTTAAAACTCTGGAAGTGCTAATTCTGACATAGCTCTCTCTGGAATAAAATCAGCTTCCCTGTGGACACCATAGGCAAGTATATGATTCCTTGCCTTTTCCAGATTTTAGATGCTGCTGTCTTTCCTTGACTATGGTCTTTTCCCCACATCACTCCAGCCTTTCCCTCCATTGCCACATCTGTTCTCCAAATCCTATTATCCTGCCTGTCTCTTACAAGGACATGTATGATTATATGAGACCCACCCAGATGATCCAAGATACTCTTCCCCTCTCAAGATCCTTAACTTAATCACATCTGCCAAGTTCCTTTTGCCATATAAAGTAACATTTATGGGTTCATGAGATTAGGGTATAGATATTTTTTTTCTGAGCATGAAAGGCTGTATTATTCAGCCTACCATCCCCTCTTAGCATCCTCCAGCTGTCCTCCCTGAAGAAGAATCCAAAAATTATAAGATCAAAGAGGAAAGAACAGGAAGCAGTAAACAGATTGGTAAAAGGCGAGAAAGCTGGGAGAAATCTGAATCAGGGGCTTTTTTATGAGGGATATATAGACTGGAGGACTCTTCTTTTGCTGCTGACTCTAATGAGTACTTCTTGGTGTGTAGCTGTTTGTGAGAGACTCCTTTGATTTTGTGACTCAGAAGAAAGGAATGACTGCTTAAGCCCAAACTAAGAGAGACTGGTAAAAGTAAATGAGATGTTTCCTGAATTTGTTGAATTTCTCTACCCATCAAAAGAGGAGACATAGCAAGAATTGAGGCAAGAGATACCCTCCAGAAATGAGGGTTTGTCCATAACCTTAGGTTGGATCTTCCAGTGACAAAGATTCCCATGTAGGCAGCACATTAATAACCTGCAGGGAAGCCTGGGAAGGAAGAAGAAACGTGAGATAGGAAAGAGAAGATGGACAGTGAAAGGTTCATCAGCAAGAGCTAGTCCTGTGGATGACTGGCACTGAAGCCCACATGGAAACATGGAGAAAATGCCTCTGGGCTATTCCATCTGAGAGTTGAAGGAGCTGTAGTATGTATATACCTCCTCTGTCCTCACTGATTGAGGGCTGTCCTAGAGGATGCCCATTCCAGGCCCTGTGTTCTTCCTTCCTAGTTTCAAAGAGCTGTGGGGGGCAGATATAAATGTGGGAGCCAGCAGAAGCACAATGAAGGGGAAAGACCCAGGGTACAGACAAGGACTGTTACATCTATGCAGAAAAGATGTGTATTTTAAATCTAGAGTTCCCATGCATACTACCTCTCTCTGGAATGGGATCCTAGTGCCCTAGAAAATAAGTCCCCACAAGAAGCTGCAGAGGTTTTGTGCACAGGCTGCATCACCGTGGCTTGGCTAGCTGTAGTCATGCATGCAGTAATACTCCCCAGAGTCCCCAGGTTCCAGGGCACTGATGCTGAAGGCATAGCTTGTTCCACTTCCCTGGCTACTATACCGGGCAGGGACACCTGGGGCCAAGGTAGTGACATGATTTATAAGGGGTTCAAGTTTCTCTCCAAGTTTTATCTGGTGCCAAGATATTTCTACATGTACATCAGCACTGGCTTGACAAGAGATGAAGATTCTCTCTCCTGGAGATGCAGACAGGGAGGCTGGCATCTGAGTCAGGATGATATCTTCACTTACTGCTACGGATTGAAAGAGGAAAGTGACATGTATGTTGCACAATGGGGACTTCTGAGACCCACAGCTGCTCTCACTTAGAAGAGAGGATTCACTGGCCTTTTCCCCAGTCCCTTCTCACTTGCTTTCCTGAAAGCCAGGCTCCAGAAGAGCTTCATCCCAGTCCCTAGGAACATGTTGGTGGGGAGTGTTCACAGTCTGGTAATGCATGAGACATCAGACCTTTAAAGAGACTTGGGTTGGGTGGGGGTGCTCAAGGCAGAAATATGCAAAGATGAGACACAAAGGGAATGACTCACTAGTCCTGTGAGGTTGTCAGGGTTTGACCTGAGGCAGGGAGGGGGACATATACTTGTGAAGAAATCAGCAATACTTAGAATTAAACTTTTCTATCCATTGGCAAAGACAGAAGGAAAATGATGCCCCTGCCTGGATGGAAAGGTGAGAAGCAGATCTCTTGTGATGCCTGCCTTCATAACCAGCCTAGAATTAGATAAGACATTGGAATTCAACGCTGCAAAGGAGACTGATTGTCAGGAAGAAGGAGAACCCTTGAAGTACAGGTATGCTAGTACAAATGGTAGAATCTTCAATAATTACTATTTTTTGCTTTTTATAACCAACCTACCTCTCTTGAGAATGGGGTCTCTAGTGTCTCACTTTTGAGACTCCCCTGAGATGAAGTTTCCTCCCTCCAGACTGGTCCATCCATTCTCCACCAACCTATTGCTTTTGAGGCCATGTAAAGCCATCATTGAAGATAAGGCCCACTATGTATGACAGAAATGGGTGCTGATAAAATGGAGCTTTGTCGCTGATAATCCAATTCAAGCAAGTCCTGTGGCATTTTGATAAGTATTCCCCGCTCTCAGACTCCTAAGGCTGTGGCCGCAAGTCTAAGTTCTAATCTTCTCTTTCCACATGCACAACCTTTTTGAGGACTTGCTCTGTTTTCCTCTATGTTTTGAATCCAGAGCCACTCTCCTCTGTAACTAACTGCCTGGAAGCTTTTCTTTGTAAACCTTCCAAATGCAACCTCTGACAGATCCCTGGCTGGAGAGTCAGCATCTTTACATCAAAAGCCACTTAGAAGGAGGGAAATCTGAAACACGATTGTGGTCCCGAGGAGATACTTATCCACTGGCCTGCCTGGCAGGGGATCCGGGAAGGAAACTGCTCACACACACAGGGCGCTGCACCCAGCACAGAGTTTGCAGCCAGGGTAAAAGTCTGAGAGACCAGGGCCTTAGGCCTGGGCCTAGGCCTCTGGGGCTTGCTGTCCTCAGCTCTGTTCTCACTAGTCCTAAGTGGTCAGGATCCTGCTGGAGCCAGGGAGTAAGGGTCAGAAAATGTCCCCAGAGTCTTTAGTAAGCCAAATTTTGTTATACCTCAAAAGAAAAGGAGCACACATTGAATAAATTATCTATATGTGCATTTTATGTCAATGTTGTTCATTAAATATATTATATTTTGGATTTAAATTGTACTGGTATATCTGTACATACTATGTATATTATAAATACATGTAATGGGAATATTTATATATAAATAGATATAGCTTTTATTACTGAGCATGGACATTTAACATCAGCAGTGAGTACACCATCTCATGGATCCTTCTCCACTATAGAGCCTGAGTATCAGAAAGCTCAGGGCATACCCCATCCCCCCACCACGTGGAGCAGTGACTCACCCATTGCTGAGGACACTGAGGGGGAATGGGAAACACACAGCAACAGGTGACTAGATGGGCAGCAGGTCTGGGCCCCAAGTGGAAAAGCATTTTGTCCCCAGAACTCAGGGCAGTTCATCCCCTGGTGTTTTTCATCAGACAGAGCAACACACATGGCTCAGTGGCTGTTTGATAACAAGGATTTAACCACCCCATGGCCCACTAGCAGCCTTCCCTCTAACTGAAGCGAAGTGGAATCTCTCTTGTTGGGAGCCGGCCACAGAGGCCCACTGAGCGTTAGGGATCAGGGAGGGCCGTGGACCCCGAGACCACAAGGATGTGTTTGGGAGCTGTTGACCCCATCCCCCCACTTTTACCATTTGGCATATATAACCAGAAAGAACTCTGATGATTTAAGTATGAGGCTCTGAAACTATAGCAGGCATGATTAACTTTGGAAACTCCTTGTTTCTGTTTCTCACAGACTGTGGTTCTGACCTTTATACAAACATAGTTCAAACTCGGGTCACTTTCAAGAGCCTTAATATAATTGCAAGCTTTTTTGTATTAGAATCATAAGTTTAAGTTTAGTATAGATATATAGAAAATAAGATTTTAGTGCAGCCATTTTGTTAAGAGATTGTAATCAGTTGTTCCGAGAAGTGTCCCACCGTCTACTTTGGACTGGGCCACATTCCTAAGAGCCCAGCCCGTACTCTGGACTGGGCCACATTCTTTAGGAACCAGTTTAAGCTATATTTGTTAAGAGTTGTCATAGTAACCATGCAGTGGAAACTTTAGCATAGTAGCTGGGGTTTGTGCTAATTAGTATAGAATAAGAAAGTTATTAGGATAAGTTAGTCATTGCATAAGGTATTGTATGTGTAAGGGATTTAAGGTTATTGATTATAAGAAACATTGTGGTATTAGGGAAGATTGTTATATTATTTTTGAGGAACATTAGCCAAGCATAGGAAACAGTGAAATAATATTGGGATTGTCCTTCCTCATGCTTGAGGAAACACCTGGTGGGTGGGGGATGCCCCTCGTCCACCTGGCTTTGTATTCACGTGAAAGGTTTGTGATTTTACTTGTGATTTAACTTGTGAAAATTTAGGATAAATGACTTACGGTTTCTCCCATTAAATGGCTTCTGCACTAGACAGGAATCCAGTCTCTTTCTTTCTCTTTATCTCTCCAGAATAATCGCTGATGCCACCACACCTCCCAGGGACCCCCTAATCTCTCCGCAGGGGCTGGTCCTCCGCACTCTCTGTTCAACTTTCCTAGCTCACATGGCTGCTGGGACTCTGCACAATGGGATGAGTCTGTCCCTGTGTGCAAGTGTCTGAATATTTGCCATTTTACTTCTAGTCTTCAATAACCACAGCTTGCCAGCACTGCTTATTCCACTAAGATTAACTGGGTAAAGTTAGAACTAAGAACTCAACAATGGCCAAAATGTGAGAGAGAAACAAAGGTCACAAATCTGAAAACCCAGAAAACCCATGTCTGAAATGAGGATAAATTGAAGTCATGGATTCAGAGCAGAAGGTGGGAGAAAACAACCTGACATGCCCCATGCAGTATCACCAAAGGAATGCACTGGAGGTGCCCACAGAGGAGGGGAGAAGGACTGTGAGAAGGGGAGGGGGCACATTTAGAGCTGTTCACAGCCTGTTCCCATGAGAAGAACCAGACCCACAGCATCCCCTCTGCAGAACCACAGTTAGGCGATGTTTGTGTTCTACTGGTGACAGGAAGAGGGGCGCATGCCCTTGAAAGCAGCTCAACTGCTGATGGTCAGAGTGGCATCTGTCCAGAACCATCATGCCTGATCCAGGAAGCCATTGTGTCCAGAGGACTGCAGGAGCCAGCAGGATCTCAGAGCTGGGCCTGTTTCTAATGCCAGGCTAAGATGCTGCTAATACTTTGGCTAGACCTGATGACAGTGACCTTCTCTTGTGAACACAAGGAAAGGTGACTAGAGACAGTGTCCACACACATCCTCAGTAGCATCCAACTGGGAGAACAAGCATGAAAATCTCCAAATATCCATACCAAGCAAGTAGTTCATTCAGTTTGATGAAATTCTGATCAGAAAGAAAAAAAACAAGTTCATCTTCAAAGGAACATTTGTGTCTAATGCAAACAAATTGAAGATGAAGCCTGAGTTCTCCTTCCTCATTAGAGAGTCTGATCAGCAGGAGGAAATGAGCTTAGCTGGGTCCCCATGCCCACAAGGTGCCTCATGAGGCTGATCCTACTCAGAGAGAGTCAAAATAGGCTCTGGGAACACAGCCAAGTTGGAAGGGAGGGATAAGGTTGACCTTTCCAATCTCAGAGCACAGAGCACTGGGCATGTTTTCCCACAATATAGCACACTGGCAGCTCCTCCCAGGTGTTCCTGGTAACACCAGAGAACACATTAAAGCCTTAAGGGGCTCTCTGGTGATAATGGGACAATGTCACTTAGTTATTTTCCCAGTATTTCTAAGATCAGGGTGCTCCCTTTTGTTTACTCTGAGGTTTACCTGCCATCTAATGCCAGTTTTGTGACACAGCATCTTACAAGATAGACACTGAATCCCAATGATTCTTGGCTGTGTGTCTTTTTACGTTTATTCATGGAGCTGATATTTTTGTATTCATCACTAGGCCAGTTTCTGTGGAAAACACAAAATAATTTATCACCTGAAGAAACCGGTCACCTAGTTGAGCTCAAGGGGTATTTAGAAAAGATACTGAACACAAAACAATTAGAGGTCATGATCCATGTAAGATGCCAAAGATGTTGTTTTGAAAAAAAAAAGAGAGCCTTGAGAGATACTGCAGAGCATAATGGCAGAAGCTGAGGTGGGAAGCAGATGGCCACTGGTCTAGATTTATCAGCTAATCCTCATTCCTCTCATCCCAGAAACCCTTCCAGAGAAGGCTTGAAAACCACAGCAGCTGCTCCTGTGTAGAAGCATTGGGGCCACCCAGCTCTCTGGACTGACAGTTGCTGAGGTTTGTGCTCTGAGTTATAACACTGCTATTGAACACATGGAATTGTCTACAGCAGTGTTGACCATTAAAAATGTCCTTAAATAGTTTTAATAAGGTATGACTGATATACAAAACATTGCACATATTTAATATATACAACCAGATGTAGTTGGAGATAAATAAACACCCATACCACCTTCAAGGTCTTTAGCTTATATATCACCTCCAGAAGTTTTCTTCCATCATCTTTGGGTTTTGTAGTTTTGTTTTGTTGGGGATTTTTTCCATTGTTTTGTTTTTAGTTTATGATAATAAAAAGATCTACCTCCATAGCACATTATTAAATACACAATGCCATATTGTTAAACACAGGCTCTAGTTTTACAGCAGATCTTGAGAACTTATTCATCTTGCATAACTGAAACTTTCTACCCTTTAACCAGCATCTCCCTACATTGCTCTTTCCCAAGCCACCATTCTATTCTCTTCTTCAATCAATTTGACTACTTTTTTTTTTAGTAGAAGTCTCACTCTGTCACTCAGGCTGGAATGCAGTGGACCACACATGGCCACTGCAGCCTCAACCTGCTGAGCTCAGACAATCTTTCCTCCTCAACCTTCCAAGTAGCTGGAACTACAGGCGAGTGCCACCACGTGCAGCTAATCTTTTGGTTTATTGTAGAGACAAGGTCTCACCATGTTTCCCAGGCTGGTCTCAAACCCATAGGCTCAGGCAATCCTCTTGCCTCTGCCTCCCAAAATGCTGGGATTACAGGCTTGAGTCACCATGCCCAGCTTTGACATTTAGAAATTCCACAGACAAGTGAGACCATGCAGTATTTGTCTTTCTGTCTCTGGCTTATTTTACTTAACATAATGGGCTCCAGGTCCATCCAGGCTGTCACACATGACAGGATTTTCTTATTTTTAAGGATAAATAATATTATGTTTTATGTATATACTGTATTTTCTCTATCTATTTGTCTGTCATTGAACATTTAGGGTGTTTTCTTATCTTGGATTCTTGAATATTGTGAATAATGCTGCAATTAACATAAGATTATAAATCTCTCTTTGAGATCCAGATTTCAGTTCCTTTGAATACATATCCAGAAATGGAATTACTAAATCAAACAGCAGGTCTACTTTTACTTTTTTGAAATAAAAATCTGTACATACTTAATGTAAGTAACCAGATGTATTTGGAGATAAATGTTTGTTTTAGGAATTTTATACTGTTTTTCAAACTGGCTTCACAAATTTACAATCCTAACAATAGTATACAAAGTGTCCCTTTTCCCCACATCCTCACCACTAAGTGCACTTCTTTGGACAGTAATTAGTCTAACAGGTATGATGTAATATCTCACTGTGATTTTAATTTGCATTTCTGTGATTATTAGTGTTGTTGAGAAGTTTTCATATAGCTATTAGACACTTTATTGTCTTCTTTTGAGAAATTTCTATTCTGGTCCTTTGACCATTTTAAAATCAATTTATTTGTTTTAATTTCTGTTGAGTTTTAAGAGTTTCTTATGTTTTTTGGATATTAAACACTCATCAGATATATGGTCTGCAAATATTTTCTTTCATCCTACAGACTGCCTTCTCACATTGCTTATCGTTTTTGTTTGTTTCGCTTTTGCTGTGCAGAAGCTTTTTAATGGGATAAAATTCCATTTGACTACTTTTGCATTTGTAGCCTGTGGTTATGGTGTCATAGCCAAGAAACAATTGCCCAGTATAATGTGTAGAAGATTTTTTTTCTCAGTTATTTCTCTAAGAATTTTATTATTTCAGACATTAGAGTCTTTAATTCATTCTGGCTTGATTTTTGTATATGGTGGGAAATAAAGGTACAATTTTTATTTTGGACACACGAATATTCAGTTTTCCAAAACAATGTATTGAAAAGAAAATATTTTCCCCATTGTGTCCTCCTGACACCCAAGTCAAACATCAGTCCACTATATATGTGTGGGTTTATTTATGGACTTTCAATTCTTTTCCAATGGTCTAGATATCTATTTTTATGCCAGATATTTTAATAACTGTAGCTTTGTAATATGTTTTAAAATCAGGGGATGTGAGTCTTCCAAATTTATTCTTCTTTCTTAAAGTTGCTTTGGTTACACAGGGTCTTTTGTGATTCCAAATGAATTAAAGGTTAAATTATTTATGTCACTATTACAATATTAGAATGTTCTGTGTTTGTCTTATATTTATCTTTAGCAATGAGATTTATACTTTAATGCTTTCATGTTCTTTGTTTACTTCTTACTTCAGCATGAAAAACTCTCTTCAGTAGTTCTTATAAAGTAGATTTAGTCATAATTAACTCCCTCAGTTGTACTCTGTCTATGAAAAGCTATATCTCTCCTTTATTCTTAAAGGGCAGCTTTGCCATGTATTGAGTGACATTTTTCCCTTACCTTGAGTACATTGTTCCACTCTCCCTTGGCTTGCAAGACAAGAAATACACCAGTGATTTTATTGAAGCTCCCCTGTATGTAACAAGTTGTTTTTCTCTTGCTGATTTCCAAATTATTGTTGTCCTTAACTTTTGTCAATTTAATTATAATGTGTCCCCATGTAGATCTGGGTTCAATGTACTTAGAGATATTTAGATTTCATAATCTGGATATCCATTTATCACCCTAGTGTTGGGAAGTTTTCAATCATTATTTATTTAATTGTTTTTTCTCTCTCTCTTTCTCTCTTTCCCCCTCCCTCCCTATCTCTTTAAGCTTCTATAATGTGCATTTGGTTTGGTTGATGATATTCCAAAAGTCCCATAAGTTTTCTTAAATCATTTCTATTTATTTTTTTGTTGCCATAGCTCATCTAACTGGAAACTTTTAGATGGCCTGTCTTCAAGTTCATTGATTCTTTCTTCTGCCTAATTAAGTCTGCTGCTGAAATTATCTTTTGAATTTTTTAGTTTAGTCATTGCATTCTTCAACTCCAGAATTTCTGTTTAGTTTTTTAAAAATTATTTATATTTCTTTAATGAACTTGAATTTTGTGCATATATTGTTTTACAAATTTTATTTACCTATGTTATCTTGTAGTTTATTGAGCTTCTTTAAAATGATTATTTTGGGGTTTTGTTAAGCAGTTTATGAGTCTCCATTACCTGAGGATCACTTATTGGAGCTTTATTAGTTTCCTTTGGTGATGTCATGTTTGTCTGATTCTTCATGATGTTGTAGTCTTACATTAATGTCTGTTCATTGAAAGGAGCAGTCACAGTCCTTTTGGCTAATTTTGGAGGTAAAGTCCTTCAACGATCAACACAGTCAGAAAATCCAGGCTAATCTACTGTCAGAGCCCATGGCAAGGTTTATTGCTTCGATTTGTGGGCTGGGCCATCAGATCCATGATTTAGACAGGACTAACACAGGGTCTTTAGGCAGATGAGGCCAGAACCTAGATCACAGGCTAATGGGGTTGTCTCTGAGTCTGCAAGTGGGTGGGGCTGGAGCCAGGATCTGGAGGAGCAGGGCTACTTCAGGCCACATTAACCTCCATGGTTGACAGAACTGCCACCAGAGGCACTGATAGGTGTGGCTACTATAAGGCCTGCAGGCAGATGGGGCTGCCTCTATAACCATATGTGAATAAAGTTACTATCAGGTTTGCAGTTGGGTATAATGTTAGTGGGGCCATTAAGGGTTATAAGCAGAAATAGCTTCTGTCAGGTCCCCAAATGGACGGGACAGCCTCCAGAACTGCAGTTTAGCAGGGCTGCAGCTAGACCAAGTCTGTTTCTGGATTTGCAGTCAGCTGTGCAGTTGGTAGGCCAGCTACTAGATGTGCAGGCAGATGTGATTCCTGATGGGTCCCTGGACAGACAGGACTATCTCCTGGACTGTGGTTGTGTAAGATCAGAGCCAGGCAGCTTCTTCCAGATCCCTGATCAGGTCCAGAGTTGGTGGGTCTATGATCAGGGCCACAAGAAAATTAAATTGCTGTGATGATGAAAATGTCTATATCAATGCTGTTCAATACATGAACCATTAGCCATAAATGTCTGCTGAGAACTCAAGACTGAAAACTAAATTTTCAATTTTATTTTATCTTAATTTATTCTATTTTAAATCTATATAGCTATATGCAACTAGTGTTTACCATGTGAGTGCAGTTTTAGATGGTAATTATCAACAACATCACCAGGACAACCAGGCAGCTAATTGTTAAATACAAAGTCTGTCCCACAGCCACTTTACCAACTTGGGGTATATAGTAGGACCAAGGTAAACATAGCACAGGGTAGATCTTTGAAAACGTCTCTGGTTTCTGCTGCTTCCAGCTAATAAAGACTGTCTTTGAATCACTGAAAGGAAAGTTGGAGACTGGAGCCTACAATATTGTCACCGGAATTTAGGGATGAAAGCAAAGGACAAATATGCCCCAATATTAATGATGTCTCCCTCCATGGTCCTCCCAGCAAAACTGTGCTGGCTGATCAAACAGAACTGTGAATCCTCTGCTCACTGAACAGTAATCTCAAATCTGTATTAACCCTATAACATATGTGTCCCCATGTTCTACTTTCTAATCTAGAGCAAGTTCACCAAAATTCAAAAGTCCAAAGCCCCATTTCCAGGATTCAAAGCTGTACCTACCTGATTCTTATCTCAACCTGGAGGCAGAGATCAACCACTGATTTTTTAAAAAGTGAGTTCCAAAAATTGTCTTTGGAGAACACACAGAGTAGCAGCAAGAGATATAGACCTGAGCTTCCAGCTTTTGAATAGAGGGCACATCCTGTGTCATAGGTGTGGCCTGGGTCAAGGTGCTTGAACAATATTATGAAAAATGTTATCCTTTAAGGGAAAAATATCATAGAAGGCCTCTGATTAATAAAGGACTTTTGTTCCACCAAAGAAGAAAAAATATTTATCTGTTTGCGTGTGTGTGCATGGGGGGGGCGGGGAGGGGAGAAGGTCTTGCTATGTTGCTCATGATGGTCTCAAACTCCTAGGCTCTCTCACTTCAGCCTTCTCAACAGCTGGAATTATAGACACATACCACCACATCTGGCTCAAATTTTTTTTTCAATAAATATTTAATGGTTTATCAGAAATCTTTGGGGAAGATAATGATTATTAAACATTATCATCCCCTTCCAATAGTTCTCAAGATACTGAGGAGGCAGATGAGAAAGGAAAGTCATTGCTGAACCTTGAATATTGTTCCTGTGATCTCTTTGGTACTAAAAGTTAAGCATAGGAAAGAAAGTTATTTAAAAGTCTGCCTATTTTCTATAATTCTCCATTGGTCCCCCCTTCCACAAATATTCTCTTTTGCCCACTCTGTGTCTAACTTTGCATCAGATGCAAGTGGTTTTGAATACAAAGACTCATAGACCTCTACTCTGCTAAGAAAAGAATTTTCAAACAAAAACTGGCATTCTAAACAGCCAAAACACTCTTGGGGAAAAAAAGCTGGAAGACTCACACTCCCTGATTCCCATACTTACTATAAAGTCACAGAAAT
>CAUYQG010248668.1:0-41575 GCA_963574415.1 Tarsius wallacei
ATATAACTTTTTACAAACTTCACTACTAATAGACTACTGTTGACCAGAGAATATATATTTGCTATTCATTAAGTGGAAGTGGATCATCATATAGGTCTTCATCTTTGTCATCTCCATGTTGAGTAGTGGAAGAGGAGGAGAAGAGGAGTTGGTCTTGCTGTCTCAGGGTTGGCAGAGGAGAAAGTTCAGCCCCATCCCTGCCCCATGTGAGTCAAGGGTCAACTGTATTTCTCTCCCTCTTCTCTCACTAAGGAGTGAGTTTCCACAATTTGCATTGTTTCAGGATTTAATTCTCTGAATCTCATCTCCTTGCTGTTGCTAAACCCATTTCCTCTCTATGGTGGCAGTGGAGATCAGCCAGTCACTGCCCTTGGTCCAGCGGGTTAGTTGCCATCTTCAAGGACATGATGCATCCATCTTCTTTCCCAGCCACACCTTGACCTCCCTTGGTGCAGAACTATTCTAGCTTAGCACAACCAGTGGGCACCTATAAGAAAGTCTTGGGGGAGTTCCTGAGTTGGCCAGATGGATGCACAGGAGGGCCGACTGATTGCCCCCTCTATTCTCCTACTATCTAACCAACCCCAGGGCACTGCAGGCAGAACTTGCACTGCCTGGGGAGTGGGAGTAGCCCAGTCACCTTTCAGCCCCCGCCCAGCCTTGGCGATGCCATGGGCTAACATACAGCTCTGCCAGTTCTTAACCTTGGCCATGAGGCCCATGAGCGCACTACACACACTAGCCTACCAGTATTCTCTTGAACTTGGAGGTCCCATAGATAATAGCTAGTATTTTCATTGCCACTGAGGGCTGCAAGCACCAATTCGCCGAATTGACATCAATTCTTTTTTATTTTTTATTTTTTGAGTCAAGTTCTCATTGCTACTCAGGAGTGCAGTGATATAATCATAGCTCACTGCAACCTCAAATTCCTGAGCTCACATGATGCTCCTGCCTCAGTCTCTGAGTAGTTGGGACTGCAGTCACATCCCTAGCTAGTTTTTAGATTTTTTTATAGAGATAGGGGTCTTACTATGTGGCCCATGCTAGTTTTGACTTCTGGCCCAAGCAATTCTTCTGCCTCAGCCTTCCAAAGTGCTGGTATTACAGGTATGAGCCACCATGCCTGGCCTGAGCATTCAATCCTTTAAGCCACATGCTCATTAACTGTTTCATTTCAACCTCTTCCCTTGTAACAACAAGTATCTCAGCTCCTTAGTCTCCTCCTCAGTGTGTAACCTTAGTCTTAAACCCACAGTCACCACGCCTGAGGGGATGGAGCTAGACATGCAGGTCCAGGGATACATTTGTATTGGGCACATATGTCTAGACAAGAGGTTGTATGTGTATTACAGGAGAGACACTCAGATAGGGACCCAAGGGGAACTTAGACTTCCTCCAGGGAGAGCTAGAACTCTGAAGGGCAGAAATATAGCCGGCCTGCTAGCCAGAGAGGTAGCATTTAGCTTTGTCCCTGGCTGTCCTAATACCTTCCTTAGATGTTGTGGGGGTTACATCGGCGAGTTCCTGAGTGAGGTACAAACAAATCTAGCACCAGACGATTGACCGGCACATGCGTTTTCTTGGGGCCTTCCTCTTCCCTTCTCTAACATTCTGAGGGGTGCCATGTGCTGCAGATGGGTAATTGGTAGGTCAGTAAGAGGAGGAGACTTTTTTCTCCCACTGAAGTTTGCTCACAGCCATCACCCCCTTCCCTGGTTTTGTTTACTAAGACAAGCCCTATCTGAAGCCACATCTGCTGCAGTCCAGTCAGTTTAGGCCCAGAGTTATAATTAGGGAAGGCCTGAGCCACTGATCAGATAAAGCCACTACAATAAACTCCAATGGCCCAAACCATCAGGTGCAGAAGTGTGTCCCTCAACAAATTATGTCTGAATTAGGTATGTGTGACTGCCCGGGTAAGGTGCAAAGAAATGCATTCCAAATAGAAAGGAGGATTTTTACAGTTTTCACCTGAGGTGAGCATGAAGGGAAAGGTAGGTGAGACACCTGGTGTGTGACTCAGGGGACTGCGCTTCCTGGGTTTGCAGGCATGCTGTGAAGCCCAGTGTGAGAATTGAGGTGGGTGGATCATTTCAACTGTTAGGGTGAATGCTAATGCTCCTTCCCAGTAGACATTCTACTCATTTGTTAGCAAGCACACACTTTCTTCAGAACTCACTAAACACCCACTACCCCACTGTCTTTAGGTGAGCCCAGCATTCAACTCTTTCTGCCTCAGGAGGTCCTTCTGCTGAGTAGTGATGACCTCAGGGGTATGTGGGCACGAGGGGCCCAGTGGTGGGTCAGACCAGGTCTCCTCTGTAAGAGCACCTGAGTGCAGGCATTCAGTGGGACATGTCTTAGTGCTCAGAACTCAAGCCACAAGAGGTCCAAGGCATGGACTATCCCTACCCACGAGTGGCATGGAATCTGTGGTGGAGATGGAACACACATCAATTGACTAGAGCACAAGGAAGAGTTCCATGGGCACAGGCAGATGTGGTGAGCATGCAGAAGCGGGTGACCGTTGAGGTGGTCAGAGAAGGCTGCAGGTGTGAGGAGGGGTGAGCAGGGCTTCACTGATCTTTAGGAGGTAAGAGAGGAGGGAGCAAGGGCCCCGGTGGGGAAGGTGACAGGAGCAATGGCCCCTGAGGAGATTTGAGCATGGGGGTATGGGTGGAAGGGAGCTTGGCCGTAGCCCTCCTGGCCAGCAGTCTCTAAAGGCAGATGACATTTTACAAAATTTTTTGTGTTTTTATAAGGCAAGAGTGGCTGATGGGATACCATGACCTTCAACTCATCACAACATCTCTAGCAGCTTCCATCATCAGTGTCTTCTCCCTGATATCAAGACTGTGACTCCAGACTGCCTTCTCAGCTCCATTCTCTACCACCTCCCTGTCTGCTGCCCACTCTGTGTCTGAGTGAACCATCTGGTCTTTTCCAGAGGACCTTTGTTCCTTTTCACCTGAATACCCTTCCCTCAGCTCTGTAGGTTCATACCTACTCACCCTTGAAAGGCTGGTTCAAATGCCATATTCTTCCTGCAGTTTGTCCTGATCCTCTCTTCCCTCCTGTCCCCAGTGCTGAGAGATGCCCAGGGTCATTTATTTGCACTTCTTTTGAGTGTTCTTACTACTCCTAGGAAAATATTGGGTGGGCACCAAATCAACATTTTGGAATCAATACCAAAATATTGATTGTTGGTAGGGAGATTAGGCTCAAAACATACCCAGGCTAAGGCAGGGGGCCTGCTTAAGTTAAAACAGTCCCAGTGTATCAGGCACTATTCTCTGCACTTTGGATACATCTATGAACAGATCAAAGATTCCTGCTCTCATTGAGCTTACATTATAGCTGGGGAAAATGGGGAGTGAGAAAGAAAAATACAGTGTCACATAAGTAAATTATATACATTGTTAGAGGTGATAACTGTTAAGGAGAAAAAAAGGAGAGCAGAAGAATGGGACTGGCAATGCTAAGGAGGGGTACGCATTGGGTTGCAATTTTAAATAGGGAGGTCTTTAAATGGGCCTTCTGAAAAGGGTGGCATCTGGGCAAAATCTGTGCAAAGGCCCTGAGGTGGGAGTATACCTGGTGTGTTCAGGAAACAAGAAGGTCATTGTTGATGTACAAGGGTAGAAATGGGGGAGAGGGGAAATGAATGAAGTGGAAGTTATTGGGGGGGGGATCAACCTGTATGGTGTGGTAGACCACTTTGTAGACTGAAGGAGATAAGCAGCTGTTATAGGATTTTGAGAAGAGTGATGTGATATGATTTACTTTTTAAAGAGAATCCCTGTGGATGCTGTGGTAGAACAGGCTAAAGGCAATGAGGGGGCCAGTCTTGAGGCTACCACAGTCATCCAGGTAGTCTGGGCCAGGGTGAAAGACGAGAAGGTGGTCAGATTTCAGATGTATTTCAAATTGTGTTTTTAATGAGTCAGTTGAGGTATCTTGGAGAAAGTGAGGAACTGAGAGTGACTGAGGATTTTGGCCTGAGAAACCAGCAGGCTGGAGTTGCTGAAGCAGAGAGGGATGAGAGCTGGAAGGAGGGTGGCTGGTGACCAGGGTTTTGCATGGTTCCTGTTGGCCTGGGAGCTTCTTAGGAGAATGTTTGGTGCATCGTTGCCACTTCTTCAGGGGCCCCAGAATAATTGATCGATGCATCATATTTCAGGGGCTGCTGTGATTGCAAAGAATCCCTGCCATGGGAGGACATCAATTAATTTTGGTATGATTGTTTGGGTCTGATCTCTATGTCTGGCTGCATTCCTGGTTGGACATTTGTGCTTCTCTGACACCAGAGGTTCAGTGACAGGTCTCCAGTGGGGCAGGGTTGGTTTGATGAGGATTTGATGAGGTTAATCTCATGAGCTGCTGGAACACTTGATAGAGGCATAGAATATTCTGTTGGCAAAAGTCTTTTTCTAATCTTTTCTCTCCCTAATGAAGGTGATTAATTGGTGTTAATTGGTATGCCAGTGGAGTATGAGTGCTGTTAAAAATTAAATGTTCCTTTTGAATTCTGGGAAGACCAGAGTGGAGGTGGAAGGGAAGGTGTGTTTGGCTCTTTGTAGGACCCTGGGCTTCAGAAGTTTCTGCTTAGAATCCCACTTTGTTAATAGAGAGATTTGGTTGAAAACATACAGGCTAAGGTAGGGGATTGCTTGGTGAAAATAATCCCAGAGGGGTTGAAGAAGTAATGAGGATTTGTTGACATCGAACCTGCTCATGTCTAATTCGTTGCAAGAAGAGACTGTACTTTACAGGTGCTTAGGGACCGTCTGCTCAGTGCCAGCCACTGTGTCAGGCACAGGAGGGCACATGAGTGCCAGATACTATGTCACTGCCTTTTACACATAGTCTATTGGAAGAGGCATGTGCTATGTTCATAGCTTTCATAGTTGGGTCCCCACCCAACTATGAAAAAGAGAAAGAGGTCGGTTACCCAGTGAACCTGCAGGCGCTTTCTGGAGTAGGTGATGATTGAGTTGTGTGGGGAGGGATGTGGAGTGGTTGCAGATGCAGTGGGGAGGCCATTTCAGGCAGATGGGAGCACCACCATGGTGGGGGGGGGCAGCCCTTGGAGACAGGGCCCAATCCTCAAAAGTCTTGTGGGTCATGACAAGGATTTGGACTTTATCTAAAAAGCACTGAATAGATAGTAAAGGTTTTTAGGAAGAAGGAGAATATAAATTAATGACTGGATCCCTTGAGTGTCATGAAAACAGGATTGGAGTGGTAGAATTCTGGAATCAGACAGACTGGCAGTTTTTTGCAATTGTGCAGGCAAAAGGAGACAATGACCCGGATTAGGGCATTAATTGTGAAGACTAGTTGGAGAGGTATTTGGTTTCTTTCTTCACCTCAGTTGCTTTTGAGTCTTAAACCTACTCTACCATGATAATGGGGATGTTTATTAGGAACTAGATGCTTTTCTCACTTAATCTCCCCAACAACTGTCTGAGACAGGTACTGTCACAAGTTCATCCTATATGTCAGTGGTCTCCAATCTTTTTGGCATCAGGGACTGATTTTGTGGAAGATGATTTTTCCATGGATGGGGGTGAGGGGGCAAGTGGGGTGGGTGGTTTCAGGATGATTCAAGTGCATTACATTTATTGTGTATCTTATTATTATTACACCGTAATATATAAGGAAATAATTATACAATTCACCACAATGTAGAATCAGTGGGAGCCCTGAGCTTGTTTTCCTTCAACTAGATAGTCCCATCTGGGGGTGATGAGAGACAGTGACACCCGAAGTGTGTTGCTTATGTCCAGTCTACTCCATAAATCTCATTTTGCTTGCTGTCACTTCAGAAAACCCTCTTCATAAGGATGGGATGTTGGAAATGGAAGCAGGTTTTTCAGTGCTGATCTGACAGGAGGTGAAGCTCAGGTGATAATGCAAGCAATGGAAAGCAGCTGTAAATTTGAGGCTGTAAATATATAAAGATGAGGCTTTGCTCACTTGCCTGCCACTCACCTCCTGCTGTGAGGTCTGGTTCCTAGCAGACCATGGACTGGTACCAGTCTGTGGCCCAGGGTCTTAGTAGAGGAATACTATATGCAAAGGAAACTGAGGGAATGATTTGAATAAACTGCCCAAGGTCTCACATAACCAGGATATAAATCTGGGCATAAGATTTCACAAGCTACACTCCTAACCATCTCCACTGTTACTCCCTCCCAGAAAGGTAAGCCTATTTGTTGTAGGGATGAACGGACTGAGGGAGACAGAGAGTTCTTTGGGAAATGAGGGAGAGAGAAGAATCGTCTAGGATGGCTGCTAGTTTTAGGATTCTAAAATCTGGGCAGATGTGAGAGGGCTGCCAACAGGTCTGAGTGTTCCGTAAGGAGGCGGATCTGAGGTGGAGGTTATGGGAAAGAAGAGGTACAATGCATGCATGTGTGCATGAGTGTGCGTGTGTCTGAAGGGAGGGACCTCGGATAGAGAACTCCCTGGGAGTCACCAGTCATCTTCACCTCTCTCTAATCTGAGATGGAAGCAGTAGGCTTAGTGTTGAGAGGTAAACATGGTCATGGAAGCCTGGCTGGCTCTAGTAATGTGACTGTCTTCACCCTTCTCTCCAGGGCCCCAGTGTGGAACTCCCAGGTCATCTAAGTGGAATTTACATAATCAAAAACAACAAAGCCCAAAACAGTGAGGAGAGAAGGTGGAGTCAAACTATGTTAGGAGCACCTGGGTCTACTTTGCTGGGCAATCTTGTTGGGCCAGATTCTGAGCATCTCGATCTTCCATGGCAGAGGGGAGTGGGCTCTGTGTGGAGTCCTCTTTTGTTGCCAGATGACCCAGCTTTCTCATCACAGGCTGGGAGACTGAGGAATCAACCTCTTGAAGGGAAAACATTCTGTCTAGTGAGGCCACAGGGACTCCTCTGTAAAATGAGGGCTCTTTGTACCAATCTGGGGTCTGTCACTCCTCAAAGCCAAGGCAAAGCATGGACATTACTCTACTAAGTAAGGGGATCCCTGCACTGAGAAAGGCCATCAGGGAAGGCTGTCGTTGATTTGGAAACATCTACCCAGTGACAGGGAAAGGTCACAGCAACAGCTTTCAGTGACTCATTTGCATCTTGGATAATGTTTTAAAATAGCTTTATTTCTGAGAGCCATTAAATCCTGATAAGTGGGCATTTTTGTAGACAGAAAAACAAATAAGAAGCGACATTAACATTATCTTTTCTGTGCACATGTGCCGGTGCATCCAAAGAAGGCCAATTTGGGGCTTGGGCTGCCAGTCAGGTGACATGGGGGCTTCTCACATGGGCTGGAGGCGACACATCCTTCAAAGCTGCAGCCTCCTCTTTGTTCCTCCCAAGGATTCTTCATCTAAATCTCTTTGTCACCTTGCATGGAGGATTTTTTTAACCTCTTGGGGCTTCAGAGACTGAAGCTTATTGGTACTGACAAGCCCTGATTATTTAAAATCCTGGAGGCCACGGTTTCTGCTGTGCTGGTCCATGGAGGGCTGCGCTGGTCGGCCCTGCTGATGGCTCTAGTGGTTTGTGCTTTGTTTGGACGGAATAGCAAGCCCCTGCCTGCCCCTTAAAATCTAGAACAGCTGACAAAAGCTAAAACCCAGCAAAGTCCCCTTCATTCCTCCCTATCCTTTACCTCAGCTGGCATCACCCATCTCCCCAAATTCAAATCTAGTTTTTTAACAATTGTTTTATGATTGTAAGCACCCAAAATGTTGCAGACAGTTTACTTTGGGCATTACTCAAGGGTGTGTGGAGTGATGACCTGCTGGAGGGAGTGCTCTACAGTCAGTCAACAGCACCTTTGATCTACTGGGCTGCCCTTGGCCTCCTCCTCCACCCCCTACAATCACCCCTCACCGGCTCGCTAAGGTGGAGGGGACTGATGCCTGCCTGCCTAGGAAGGGTGCTTTGAGAGCACACTGGAAGCATTTGCCAGCTTGTTTGCTCTCCTCCAGGGTGGGCTGAGAGAGGGGGGCTGGGGACCAGGAGTCATGAAGGGGGGATCCCTGTAACCTAGCAACAGCTGCATCCTGTGACATGACTTGTGTCTGAAGGAAAGATGTTTCCACTGGCACCTGGAGAGCCTCCCTTGCCTCTTCCCAAGCTGGGGAGTTTTTGGCAGTGCTCTGTGGAGTGCCCCCTCCAGACTTCCTCCCCGTGGGATGCCATTCCTGCCAGAGCAGAGGTGTGCCTGCTCAGTGTGTGTGCATGTGTGCACGTGTGCATGATCATGTTCATGTGTGAGCACGGTGGAGGTGATGGGGGTGGAGAGGCTGCTTCCCAGTCACTGATGTCAGAGGTCTGGGAGTTGCTCTCTACCTTCAAGCAGAAACCTCCCTGCTGTGGCTGATGGCTGTGGCCACCAGAACTACTGAATTTACCAGAGTTGGCCCTGATTTCAGATACTCTGCTTTGCTTTGAAATCGTGTTTCATGTTTTTCTCTGAAAGTCTCAAATTTGAGATGAATTTCTTTCACACTAAACTTTAATCTGAATTGAAAAGTCAGTCTATTTAGGAGTGGAAGCTCATGAGTCCTTATGATCATTTTGGGCTCATCAGGAGGTAGTTTGTCAAATCCTTTCCTGAGCATGCGTTTTCATGGAGGAGGAAAGTGCCCAGGGACTGAGCTGCACAGTGGAAGGGTGGGCTTCCCTCCAAGGAAGAGAAGGGAAGAGGAGAACACAATGTGGTGTTGATGATGGATGAGTCCACACCTCAGCACTGTCCTGAGCTGGCAGAGGGTCTTCTTATTCCTTCTCGAGAAGACTGAACTCATTGTTGGTGATCCCTTCATTGCCCTACATCTGGGTCAGGAATCACTCCTTTCCTGCCCCTTTTCCCACCACTCTTTTGCTTCCTCTCCTCCCCAGCCTTCTCTGCAGCTCAGTGAAGGTTTTGAGAATTCCCTGTACACTGACTTCATGCTTTTGATATTTCTGGATAAAAAGTTGAAAAAAAAAAGGGCTGTCTTTTTTCTAGTGCCCACAGTCTACCCTTATAGTGTCCATTTTCTCCCCAGCCCGTTGGTCTTGAGAGCAGGTGGAGTAGGGTGGGAGGAAAAGAGACAAGAGGGTCTTAGATGTACAGGAGGAGGAGGGGACGGTGGAATGGAGAGGGGGAAGGAGTCTTTAGACGTGATTTATACCCTCATGGAAGAGGCAGGAGGAGGCACTTAAGAAATTCCTTCTCTTCTTCATCCTCTTTATTTTCCTTCTAGCATCCTTGAGCAAATGTAACAACTCTTGTAAAAGAGAAACTCTTGCCTGTGGGGCAGAAAGACACAAGTTCCGTCTTTGCCAGGATGAATGGACAGCGGGGTCATAATAGCTTCCCTTACAGTAACCTTTTCCTTTGGGGATGGAAAATGTCTCCTGTGAATGATCTCATTCATCAGCCAACCTTATTGGACGGTCAATGGAGAAACCATTGGGTTTGCTTTACTAATAAGGGAGCCCGTGAAGAGAGAGAAGAGGTGCGCACATTCATCCAGGTTACTATACAAAATGGGTGGGTGGCCTGGGGCTTCGTAGGGAAGTGACTGCTCAGACGGTGCCTGGCCCCAACATCCTCTTCTTTAGACTAGAAAGGAAATATCTGCTTTATGTGCAAGAGCATAATCCCGACCCATTTCTGTCATAAAGTTTTAGGGTCCACATTTACAAAAATGGCTTTATTTAGTCCATCAACCTTTTCATTCAGTTACTCAACAATTGTATCTTTCAGCAGCATTATGTGCCCAGTGTTTGAGGGACATGTATGTGCCAGAAATGTTCTGTGGCTCTACAAACCCATTCTTAGTCTAGGAGGAGTATATAGGATAGAGTAGTCCTGAGAAGAATAGTACTGAAAGCTTTAGCAGCACAAGCAAGATGCAAATGAAATAAACAGTTAATTTCTAGGGAGGGATAATTTTCCCTTTCAAAATTAACCAGACTTTTTATTTTTTTAATGTGGTATATATAGAAGATTAAAAAAAAAAGTCTTCCTGCCATCATCTTAAGTTCTGAGACTGGGCTTCAAATTAAATCGACATAAGACAGATTACAGGAGAAAAACTATTTTAATTACAGGCATATACACAGCAGTCCCACAACACATGAGATTGGAAGAAGGGTCAGATAACTGAAGCTGATACAGCATCCTGAGCTACAAAAAGGAAGAGGGACCTGGGGCCTCTGGGGGAGGCAGCCACAAGCCAGGAAGGGTGAGGGGAGGAAGTGCGTGATGAGCCAAGGTTGTCCTACTATGCAGGTCTCTTGGCAATAAAGGCTGGCTTGTACAGTCTTCCTCCTGATACAGACACATTCACTAATGTAGATTTCCCTTATTGATGCTCATTTCTTTGACAAAAGGACAGCTTTTCAGAGCTACTCCTGTGTCTGCAGTTTCTCAGAATAGCTGGTTTAAAAGATGCCTTCTGGTCCCCTGCTGTCATATTTTGGGGTGGTTTGTCCTGAGCCCCAACGTGTGGAAATTGGAAAGATGCTCAACGATAGTGAAAAAAAGTTCATGGAATGGGCTCAGTGAGGAGGAGCTGATGGGCCTGAGCCATCACAGTCAAGAAAAGAGGAAGAAAATGTGACCTAGTGCTCTGCTGATGGAGGCTGGGTGTGTGGAGTTTTTCACTGAGGGCATGCATCATTCTTCAGTTTGCTTAAGAATAAGACTGTCAGGAATAGCTGTTTTTTGATGATCTGCCAGGAACCAGGCGTTGTACGAGGAGTTAAATGCACATTATTCACTCACTTGCATTTTCTTATTATTGAGGAGGACTGGGGTCAGTTGCTGTCCTGGACACCAGTGTGAATAAGGTAAAATCCTTATCCCAATAGAGCTTCATGATGGTCTCATTTTGTCCTTCTAATAACCTTGTGAGGTAGATATTTTTATTATCCTTTTATAGGGACTACAGTTGAGACTGAGAGAAGTTAAATAGTTTATTCAAATTGAGACATGATGAGAAGCAGGCTGAAATTTTAGTCCAGGTCCATATGTCACAAAAGTATGATATTCCTTCCTTGTGGGAAAAAAATCAAACAAACAAACAAAAAACCCTTACATATCAGCATAGGGGAAATAGACACCAGTCAATTGATAAATATTCATCAAGGAACTCAACTAGGAACATGTAAGACGGTGGTTTGAGCAGACTCAATATGATGTCAAGTCTCCTAAGACAAAGAGAAGTTCTTGATGAAGATGAAGGTTGGGCTGGGTCTTCTAGAAGCATGTTAAAGGGAGGAACACACACAGAAGTGAATAGAGGTAAGGACAGCCCAGAGCACGGGGAGAGTGAGGGCATAAAGAATGGTGTCTAAACCAGTGTGTCCAGGTGGGGGAGTTCTGGCAGATGGGTTGGGCAGGACTTTGAACTCAGGAAGGGTACTGCAGTTTCATGTAATAGGCAGTATTGCAGATGTTTTAATAAGGTTGCTACATAAGCGTGATGGTATCAGGGATTGTGGGCCTGGCGGTGATGTCAGAAGGGCCTAGACAAGCAGAGTCTGGGGAGGCTGGCTCATGTGCTGGCTGGTGGAGGCTGCTGTGGCAATGGAGAGGCATGGACAGAAATTCCTCAAAAGCTTGTTCAGGTAAGAATTTAGCCTTAGAGCTCACCCAGTCAGCATTAGCACAGGAGGGGTTTGTGATGATCTTAGCTTGAAGATAGGAGAAGGGGAGTGGACAGTTTGGATGACTTTGGATACTCTTCTGCCCACTCATTTTCTTTCCTTCTGCTTTCTTATCTTGGCTCTGGCTGAGCCCTCATGAATATCCAGGTATAGTCTGTTGAGTGGACTTTCTTGAGCCTTGTCCCAGGGCAGGGAGGTGTGGTGTCTAGAGAGCTGCTGGGGTAAGTCTGTAGACAGCACAGGAGGAGTGCCAGGCTTAACTCCTTTCCTGTGGCTCCGTGGCGGAGCTTAGCTGCTCCTGAAGGCAGAGTCCTGGAGCTGCTAGAAGCTGCAGGCAGAGTGGGGAGCAGCTTGTTCTCCTTATGTAATTCAGGTTTCCACACTGTTGTGGCCTGCAGTCTTTCTGCATACTGGTCTCCTGATATCCTGTGGCCCTCTGGATTTTGTCTGATTTTATTATTTTGAAAGCAAGAGATTTATACAGGTCAGCCTAAAGGGGGTTGACTTTTCAAATAAATACACTTGCAAATCAGAGCAAATTATTTATTCTTCATTCAACAAATATTAATATGTATTTGTATCTCATATAGTATATATTATTAATGCATTTGTTAATGTATTGGTGCCAGACATGGTTTCATCCTTTGGGGCACAGCTGAGGACAGCAGTTCCTGCCCTCATGGAACTTATGGTCTGCTAGGTAGAGACAAACAACCATACAAGTAAATAGGCAACTTCTGTGTATTTTATAAGATGATGAGTGCAGGTTGGGAAAATAAGACAGGGTAAGTAAGAGGGATTGGGAAGGCTGGGGGAAAGGGTTGAGAACAGGGTTGGAATCCTACTTAATTCTGGATAGGTGGCAGTTGAAGAGAGAGCTATGTGGATATCTGAGGAAGAGCCTCCTAGGTAGAGAAACTAGCAAGTGCAAAGGCCCCAATGCAAAGTGTGCCTGGCGTGTCTCAGGCTGGAGTGGAGGCAGAACAGTAAGTGGTTTGGACAAAGAGACAGAGGATGGAGGTCATGGGTTATGTTTGGCCCTGTAAACGCACTAAGGACTTTGGCTTTTTCTCTGAGAGAACCAAGAAACCACTGAGGAAGCCCGAGCAAAGGACTCCTATGATCTGAATTATGTTTATAAAAATCACTTTAAGGACTGACTCTAGGGGGTAAGAAGAGGGGAATGGAGGATCCAGGGAGGAAGCTATTATAAAAATGCAGGCTAGAAATGATGGTACCTTCCAGTGGGAGTGGCTGTAGAGATGGCGCAAAGATGGTGAAAAGAGATGGAGATATTTTGGAGTGAAAGTAGAAGAAAGAGAAGCGTTAAGGGTGACTTAGAATATCTATTCCAACCTAGCACTTGCATACTTAGTCACTCTGTGGGTAGTCACTGAGCTTATTGTGCCTTGAGGGTGCTGCCTATAGGCAAACCAGGGGGATATGTGAGCCATGGATATGTATATAAATGTATGCATGTGTGAAAATACATGTGCATGCATGTGTGTGCAAAGCATGTGTGTGCATATGTGTATGTGGATGCATGTGTGTGCATATGCATGTGTGTGCATGTTTCTATGTGCATCCTGCCGGATGCCCACATTCACAGCACTGAAGCCCTTCCCTGAGGCCATTATCTCTGGACTCCCCAGGCGCCTGCCAGCTACTTACATACCAGAGCAGAGCAAAAACTCCCCCTTGCAGTTGGTTGCACATTTTGCAGGTGTTGCCCTTCTCTTAATTATTCATCAACTTCCTTTCCTAACTCCCCTCTTTTTGGAACTTGTAAAAAAAAAAAAAGAAAAAACAACCAGATGTGAGCCCTGTCTCATCAGTAATCTCTAAAACACCAAGCACACCCCACTCATCTCTCATGCTTTATGAAAAGTTAAAATTAAATCAGGGCAGTGTTATTAAGCTAAGTGATTTTTGCTGGGTTCGGATGAATTCCTGTGTGTGCCACATTGTTTGCTGGAAACATGCCTGGGGTACCAGTGGGCCCTGAATGCACATCCACCAGCTATTAGCGGAAATGGATCTGCTCACAATGGAGCACTTGATGTGTCCCAGAGCCAGCCCTGGGACACTGGCACTGTATGCAGGGTCCATAACCCTGAGTCCTCTGGTGCCCACCAATCTTTAAAACCAGAAACACGAGGCAGAGGACAGAAGCAAAGGAGCACAGCCACACATGCTGCTCCTGGTGTAGTGATAGATTCGAATCCAAGAGGTAGAACTGCAGGGGGTCACCTTCTTTCCAGGGTGTTCTGGGAGTGCTGTGAGACATGGTTGTTGATCTGTGCTTTTAGCCAGGAGACATTTTGAAGCACTGGGCTAGCTTGGCGCTTGGCCTCCTGGGCTCTCTGGGGCAGAGGCTTCATTACCCCCATTGACTCGCTTTGCAATGGCTCCCTTTCCTTTGGAGCAGCTGTGAAGGTAGCTGGTTTGGTGTGCTGACATCTAAAAGTTGGTTGAGAAGATGGGATTGCTGTGTAGCAAATGGGTGGGAAAGGGAAGCGTGTCTCCTAGGGCCCGGACTTTCCCACAGCCTGCATGGTACAGTGGAAGCAGCCTATGGTGAAGTCAACTAGTCTGGGTTTGCATCTCAGCTGTGTAAACTGAGGCTGTTCCAGTTTCCTTCTGAGTCCCTGTAATATAAGAAAGGTGTCATCCCCCCTAGAACTGGGGAGAGCAGAACCATGTGTTTAAATTGCCCGTGGTATTTAGCATGGCAGAGGTGTGGGATCGAGGTCGATCATTATTCTTTCTGTGAGGATCTGGGAAAAGCAGTCCTAGGGTCTCAGAAGGCCACCCTGGGGGCTGAATTTACATCTTGCCTAGAAGGCCTCTCTGCCTCTGGTCCATTTTGGGTCCTGCCCACTGCAGACACGCCTGGCTCTCTGAGGCCACCATGACCGTGCAGGTGGAATTGGGGCAGACTTTTTCAGAAGGGGACATTTTCTGAGGGATATCAGTCTTGGCTTGTATTTGCACACTGGATTCTGCATTCATGACTTCCCTTCAGTCTTGGACTTTGAATGGCAAAACATTATGTGATGCTCAGAAGTGGGAGAAAGTAGCATTTGTTGCTCTTGCTACATACAAGTTGTTGAGAACATGTGAATTCAGCAAAAGGTTGATTCTTTCAGTTCTAGCTTTTGCTGAGATAAATCCACGTTAAAAAAAAAAAGACATTTTTGAAGGGAATCTTGCATCAAAATTTACCAGTACAATTTAATTTCACATTTTTGCCTGACCTTGCACAGAATTCATTCAGTAAAATTCTGTGCTATGCACAATGTCACTCTTTTATTTAAAGAACCGACTTTCTAAATAAAGAATTTCAGTAAGCATTTCAATAAAAGTGCTCAGAATTTTATATTTTTAGGAACTCGATGCCTCATAAATATTGGAATTTCATACCATCCAAATCAGCTTCAGTGAATTTTCAGTTTTTGATATGTTATGACATATAGTTCAGGTTTTGGGAAATATAATTTGGTAGACTTTTTACAGCCATCTCCTCACATGCTAGAGGCTGTCTGTATGTTTTCGCTAGACTTCATCTTATACCATCACAGTGCATTAAAATACCAATCATTTGGGTAAGTCATGACCCCACTGTAGTCACAGAGACAAAGAATTTAAAATGGAGACACTGCGCCACCTCTATGACCTGGGGTCACAATGTCATCACTAGCTCATGGCTGCCACAAACTGGGGCGAGTGCCCGGCCACACAGAGCAAGTGTGACACCTGATATCTTGTTCTGCCATCATAGTGTCTTGGCCTTCAGAATTATCCTTTCCCAACTACATGGGGGAGGTCCTGAGGTGTGTCATCCTGGCCACCCCTCGTCCTAGGGCCACCTTGCTGCCCTGATTTAATTTTAAGGTTTAATAAGACATGAGAGATGAGTGGGGTGTGGTTGGTGTTTCAGAGATTACTGATGAGATGCATTTTTCCTCATTTTCTTTCCAACTGCTTTTGGGATACAGACACTTTCATTTATGTGAAGTTTTAGAGACATATGTCCAGTGTAGGAAGAAGTGAAGGGGAACTTTCATGGGAAAAAGAAACCCAGTGCTAGACCATTTCCTGCTGATGCCAATGGCCTAGGTGGGTAAATGCATTTCCCTGTGCTCCAGGGCAAAATGACTAGTTTTCCTGAGCCAGAGACAACCCACCTCTGGTTTTTGTCCATCTAAGTATGAGTCAGATGCATTCATTAGTTGGGAAGAGAATTCAGAAAGTTATTTAATCAAGGAATTCAACTCCATGCAGTGCATACACAGTGACCAAGGACTTCCTATATGTTGGACACAATGCAAGGTATAGGAGATCCAGAAATAAATTAAAATATGGACAAAAATATATTTCTACTTTCTAGGACTTTATGGTCTAATTGCTGAGCATGTAATAATATGTGATTATTATTTTTTATATAGGAAAATGTTGCAATAAAAGTGTGTGTATGTGTAATTGTTAAATGAATACTGAATTATGAGTATTGGTGGTAGATAGCTTTACTTTGGTTTCTGACATAAATTATTGATTTTTCATAAGGTCTTCCATAATTTGTATCTCATGAAACTATACTAATCTGATTAATTTTGGGGGAAATTTAATTTGGGTAAAGCTGGAAGTACTTCACAGTAAAGTGAGAGACACCTTAGTGTGTAGTCTATATTTCCCCGTGTCAGTAACTGTTATTATGTGGATTTTTTGAGATCTCTGCTTTCAGCCTGGGTCTTGCTCTGAACTGCTTTTCTCTGGTGCATGCAGTGACCTTCTGGGCATTCCCACCCAGAAGCTGCAGAGGAACTTTAAACTTAGCCAGTTGTGAGTTGAATCCATCAGCCACATCTCTTCTCATAGCCTCGACTTCTTCCTCCTCCTGGGTTGTTCTCTGCCCATTGTGAAAGGCAACGTCGTTCAAGCCAGATGCCAGGGCATGAGTTTTGATGCTTCCTGTTCCTTCAACCTCTTCTTTGGAGGGTGCCCAGGAAGAGGTTGAAGCAAGGTTCCACTTCATACTGATTCTTTAGTACCTCATTCTCCAAAATCTCTTCCAAAACACACAGTGTGGCTTAGTACCTTCACTCCCATGCAGTTTTCTAGCCTTGATTCTAGCATTTTCTACATTGTAGCAAGAATAATGGAAATCTGATCACCTTACTTCCCTGCTTAAGCTCTTCCAAGGGTGTCCTTGGGGTCACACCAGGCCCTTTCACAGGCTTTTGTGACACTGGTTGGCTAGCTCACTGTCTTCTGTTCCAACCTCAGCTCTTGCTGCTGTTTCGCCCCTAATGACCTCCAGTGTACTTGAACGCCTTTCTGTATCTATAGACTGCATCACCTGCTTCCAAATACTCTGTTCTTGTACAGGCTTGTTTTTTCAACCTAGGACAGTCTTCAGTCGTTATTCCTCCAACTCTTATGTACGGAGCACTCTGTGTGTGCACAGTACTGGACTAAGTACTGCTAAACAAGGTAACCTTCTCCTTCTGCCATAGTGTTTTGAACTAATCGAGGAAGAGGAAGTAGTAACTAAGAATATGTAAGTGTAAATGATGACAGCCAAGGAAAATAATAGGGACCGTAAGAGAGTGTCAGAAGAACCTGATTTAGAGAGAGGCTAGTGGTCAAGGAGGGCCTCCTTGAGGAAGTGATGCTGAACCTGAGACCTGCTCGTCTTTTGGGTCTTTTTCCCACAGTTTCTCCCAGGAAGCTTCTTGGCCTTCCCAATTGTCAGCCCTTGAGGCTCACATAGCACCCGGTGCTCCCCTGTGAGAGTGCTAGTCCTATTGTATTGCACTCACCTCTTCACCTCTAGACTGCAAGCCCCACAAGGGAAGGGGCGGGGCCTCCCTGGCTGCTCTCCCATTTCAAGCACACAAGGAGCTGCTCCTGCATGTCTGTGGATGCAGTTTTGGGTAAAGTTGGAAGCGCTTCCCAGTTAAGTGGCAGACACCACAGTGTGTAGTTTGCCAAATTGTGCATGAACTGAAAAGATTTTGGAACCATTATCCTGATGTCCAAGGTGGTGACCCCACAGCTTCATGGTTGGGTGTTGCTCTCAACTTGTGGCTTCTCCCAGAGCATCAGGTGTGGACCAGGAAGCAAGTAGGAAGACGTTATGCCACTGGCCAGTATAGTATTGTCATGGTGAAAGGGAGGGGTATACCCTCAGAAGGACCTAAGATGATACTGGATGTTGTAAAAAAGTGAAAATGTGTCTGTTCTAGTCAAATTAATTATATCTTTAAGTTCTGGAGGTTCAGGGGACAGAGTATGGCAATGGTCCTGCTGAGTATGGAGTTCTACCTGGGAGTAGCCTGACCGCTTGTCTGGTGGGCCGCTTACCTCAGCTTGGGCTGTAAAAACCACAGCAATGATCACTGTTTTCTTTTAGGTGGGTAGATTTCTAAGATGGAGGTTTTTCTGGCAGGCATTGTTACTGAATGCTGACTCTATGTAAGTAGATATCATCATCCATATTTTTGGATGTGGAAACTGAGGCTGAAAAGTTCTATCTTGCCCCAGGCACAGATCCCAGAGCTGGGATTAGTCCTTGACTAGTCTGGCCATGTGGATTTTTTTCTATACTACACTGCACAGAAGTGTGTTACTTCTTGTGAGCTAGAGTTAATAGCTTCTTCCTCCAGACTAACCTCAGCATCTTTCCCTGTATTTAAGCTGTTTGAATAGTAAGGCTGGAGAGTAGATTTGGAAAGTGTTGTAGAAAGAGCTGCTATGAGCACGACAGCAGAAGGGAAACTGCTGGGATCCCCTCCTGCCCTTTTCTTCTGCTTATGCCTTGTGACCCAACTTGGCTGTTCATAGTTATGAAGACCTTCTAGAAGCTTGGTTGTACTGCAGGGTAGTTTATATTCTCCACCAGTCTAGTTGCAATTGGTGTGTCTCACATACATACACCAGCATTTGCTTTGATACCCGATGGGACATATATGCACTAGTGACGAAGTAGCCGCCTCTTACCTGGAGCTTCTGTTCTTAATCAGGATTGTCTTGCTTATGTTAAAAGCCAGCTGAAGGCAATAGCTGGGCCTGTAATTCTCCTTGTTTGGTAAATAACTTGGCATCTTTAAGACGTGTGTGTGTGTGTGTGTGTGTGTGTGTGTGTGTGTGTGTGTGTGTGTTGCTAGATGCTCCTGCTGCCACTGGCAGGGATTTTGAGGGATTGAAGATTTGGATTTCCATATATGTCCTGCTTCTGTCGGGGGAATGCAGAGCAAAGGAAGGACTGTCACCTTCTTTCTATGGATCTGTGTCACCAGAGCAAGCCTCATCACCCTCTAATGAGGCAATGACACCATTCTTGTGAGGGGCACTCCCTGGTATGGCTCCCCGCAGCTTCTAAGGCAGGAGGGAAGCAGGGGGCCCTGAAGCCAGACATGTGACTTCACTGTGTGTTTTGCATAAATCTAATTTCCCGGGAAAACACAATCCTTCTGAAGTTGCTGAGGTCAGAAACCGCAAGGCAGGCGCCAATAGCCGTGGCCCAGTTGGGGAGGAAACAGCATTTATACAGAGTTGAGTCTCTCTTCAAGGGCAGGGGCTAAGGCTTCCTATGGGCCTCTGGAGTGTCCCCAGTTCAGTTACGTGCAAGCAAAGTGCATCTCTGTATTGAGCGGATGACAGGACATGTTTCACTGAGGTCATAAACAGGGTTGTCCTGCAAGGCCCCCTTTTGTTTCCCTAGGCAGGTAAAATGGCAAAGACCCTTGTACAGTGAGTGTGGACAGATTTCCCATGTTTAATCACCTCAATAAGGAGGAAAAAGGGTAGGAAGATAAACAGGATGGAGAAGAGGAGGAGTGGTGAGAAGGAACTGCCAATGAAAGTATTTGCTTGTCCTTGGAGCTCAAGGGTATGGGAAAGCGTCTCATTCCAGCTCTGTCACGAGCCTTCCATGGAGCCTAAAATTTTCCAGTTAGTCATTACCCTGGGTCAAGGAATTGAATCACTGTAAGACCTACAGAAATGAAGCTATCTTCCCAGCTAGAGGTAGCACTTTAACCTGTCATTATTCATTAATGTGTCCATATACTTGCTTATTAAACCTGCCAATCTTAGGATCCAGAGAGAAGAGATCACCACCTGATCTTATTTCCAAAGCGGCTCCCAGTTGCTGAGAATCTGTTCTGTACAAGGCCTTGTACTAAGGGGACTTCAGAGAGTTGTGACCTAAGAGGAGGCAAGAGACAAAAATAATACTGCAAAATATAAAGAGTAAATTTCCTAAGCAATGAAAATGAGCACTACCTCACCCGCATTGATTTTCCTGTTGCATTCGTGACAAATTTCCTCTTCCTGTCTGTCCATTCAAGCTCTTGAGTCACCTTTGACTTTCCCTTTTTCTCATGTGAAAAAAATATTGAATATATTTTGAAGCACACAGTAAAATGAATAGATCTTCAGTGAAGCGCTTAATGGGTTTTCACTAATGTTTACATGTGTACCTCCCACCCAAATGAAAATGTATAACGTATTACCCCCAAGAGTTTACTTATGCCCCTTTCTGGAAAATAACTTGCCTTCCTGAGGCCATCATTGTTATGAATTCTTTCACATAGAGTTGTCTTACCTGTTCTTTGACGCCTCTTTTGAAATGTACTCTTTTAATTTTAAAATTTATGTCTGGCTTCTGTTGTTCCACACAATATTTTTTGAGATTGTCCTTGTATTTTTTGTTCATTCCTTTTTATTGTGGATTTTAAAATTGTTCCATTGTAGGAAAATGTCAAAATGTGGTTATTCATTACCCTGCTGATGGGGGCATATTTACAGTTTTTTATATAGTTGTGATATATAATCTTACATGAGTCTTTTTGGAGACATATGTTTTTATGTTTCTCTTGAGATAATATCTGGAAGTGAAATCGTTGAGGTAGGGTAGATGTATGTTTAATGTTAACAAAAATTGTTAAACAATCTTCCAAAGTGGGTGCCGTTTTTTTACTCCTCACAGCAATGCAGGAGAGTTCAAGAGACTCTATCTCCTCTCCAGCACTTGGTGTTGTCAGCCTTTCTAACTGTAACCATTTTCGTGGATGTCTCATGGAAGCTCATGGTGGTTCCTCAGGTAAAATTCACCAGGGAATCCTTTCCTGACATTGCCATTCTTTTCCTTCCCTTTTTAATTTTGACATCGTCATTACCCGGTCTTGGTCAACTCATCTGCACTAGGCAGTGGTCTCTTCACTGGTGCTGCCCAGGGAGCTCCCTAATCACCTCAGTCCTCTGCTGCTGAAAACCTTTAATAATTAACACCAATATCAGGATTTTTCAAGTGTTTGATTATGTGTGATTTTAGTGGAGAATCCTTTCCTGAGAGCAGAGCTTGTCTGGCTGAAGGGGGATGGGACCATCTGTCTGCCATTCCCATTTGTCCTTCCTTTCCAGTTGCAGCCCCTGAGGTTCCGTCCTGGAACTCCCATGCTTTTTGGAGTCTATTCTAGAAACCACCAGCTGACCGGACCTCCGTGCCCCAGTGCCTGTCCGTGTCTAGAGAATTAGCTCCCACATCTCTCTCACATCCCCTCCTTGTCACATGTTGGTGCTTATAGTCTTCTGAATGCAAAATGCTGTTCTCTGTCCTTGGAAAGGGCATCTCCTATCTCCCAGTGTCACCTGGGGAAATGTGATATCCTTGCTGACAAGATGCCCAAGTGCTCATCCTTCACGAGGTCTTAGTTGATGTCTCCCAGCCTTGTGCTACCACCGTCCCTATACCTACTGTCTCAGCTGGCCTGCAGTACTTGTAATCACCTTTGTTTCCCCAGCACCCAACAGTCCTATATTCAATACCATGGCCTCATCCTACTTTTCTTGTGTGAGCTCCATTGCTCTCCAGGCTTTAACTCGTGCTCCTGCCAAGTAGTGTACAGGCTACACTGTGCAAGCTTTTCTCTCCACACCTTGCCTACAATGTCTTCCCTCACCTGAAATATCCTTTTTCCTGTGACTTTTTTTTTTTTGCCAATCCTCCCTGGCTTGCATTGGCCCCTGAATTCTGCTTCCTCCATGAAACCTTCTGATATAGTTTGTATATTTGTCCCCTCCAAATCTCATGTTGAAATTTGATCCTGTGTTGGAGTTGGGCCTAGATGGGGGTTTTTGGATCATGAGGGTGAATCCCCCATGAATGGCATGGTACCCTCCCCAAGGTGATGAGAGTATCGCTTGCTTAGTTCACAGGAGAGGTGGTTGTTTAAAAAGCCTGGCACTTCCTTCCCCTCTTTTCCTTCCTCTCATGATGTGCTGCTACTCCCTTTCATCTTCCTTCATGAATGGAAGCTTCTGAGGCCACACCAGGAGCAGATGCTGGCCCCAGGCTTTGATAGTCTGCAGAATTGTGAGCCACATAGACCAGCCTTAGGTGTTCCTTTATAGCAACACAAAGGGTCTAAGATACCTTCTCAGGACACCCAATCTGGCAGTGTACTCTTTCTCCTCTGAACTGAACTTAGTGTCTCTAAATTTCTTTGACATTCATGTCTTTCCTAAAGGCCTACCTCTTGTTTAGCGAGTTAAGATGTAAACAACGGAAAGATCAGCAGCAACATGGTTCCATGGTACATCCCTTTCCCTGTTCCACTTGGCCTGTGTGAAGTAAGATCTCTTGGGGCCCATGTACTATTCCCTGTGGTAAGGAGAGGGGGTCTTGGGAGAGGGCTGCCTAGATTGAACCCCACTTAAAAAACTTGTGGTGAACAGTATGATTGCATCAAATGCTGGAGAGATAGAGCTGCCCTGTGGGTCATGGGTAGGCCTGAAAGGCAGGTTGTAGTCTCTTCAAGATTTGTCACTTGTCAATTCTGTCTGGGAAAATGCTCCAGCCCCCATGAGGATTGGTTCTGATTCCATCCAGGGCCATTGGCTGTGTGGTGGAGGGCTGGGCTCCCCATCTCTGTTGAGCCTGTGGGATTTGGGAGAGGAAACAGTTGTCATCTCTGTGAACAGTGTCTTGGGCCCTCTGCTTAGAGTCTTCTGAGCCTAGCCTAGCCTAGGGTTTCGAGTCATTTGGTGCCAGGCCCAAAAGCAGCTGGTGGAAAATCCCATAACCACCTCTGATGGTCTAGAGGGCCTCATTAGTGTTCAGGACATTCTGGCTTTACAGGGTGACACTCCACAGCTTGTCAGAAAGATGATACAGGTACAAATGATCTCTGGTCTGGACAACTCATTTACAAAGAACCTAAGGGAGGTGGCCAGTTTTTGAAATCTTGTGTGATTTGAAATGGACACACACAGTGGGGAATGGCAGAAAACCATGCATGCCACTGTGTTCAAATTAGCTGTAGGAGTTTCAAATATTGTTGGTGTGTGATGTTCATTGAGTATAAACTCATCTCAGAAATGCCCTACCTGTCCTTGGGTTTGGATCTTCCATTGCATCAATTTTTTTAGGTATGTATGTATGTTAAAAAATAATTAGCCCTTTAATATTTAGTAATTAGTTCTTAAAAAAATTAGTTCTTTAGAAAAAATAACTAGTCCTTTAATAACTAGCCCTTTAAAGCATCCCATGGTATTTCCCCTTCTTTCTTCTTTTTCATAACCAGATGCAGAAATTGACCGCTACTCATAACAAGGCAGGGCCTTTGCCTTTCTCTCCTGTACTGTTTTAACTTCTAGAAGTTGTTTTCACATGTCCTGCCTTCTATGCCTCCATCTAGTCTATGACAACTCCCTCTGCTGGCTGTGGACTGGGTCCTTGGTCTTCAGAGTTCTCATGAAGTCAGAGGACCATTCTTGGGAGTGAGGTGGGAGTAGATACCAAAAGCTCAAGCTAACTCTGCCAAAGCGCTGACCCTACCTGCCTGATCCACCTGACTCCCTGAGGTCTGTCGCCCTTTAGCATCTAGAATTCTTGCTATCATGTCTATTTTACTATCGCTGAGGTTCCCTTATTTTATTAAGGGTTCTTTTATGCATCTGCTGTTTACATGACTATATTTTAATGGGAAGGGTTGTTGTCTCTATTTCTTTCGAGCTGTCCTAGCTTCACTATTCATAGGAATTTAAAACGGTGCCTACATACCGTTAGTACTCAATACATGATTGCGTTTTAGAGTATCTTACCAGTAAATTGTTCAGAACAGTGGTTCAGAAAATATGGTCTGCAGACCATTGGGGTTTCCTAAGACCCTTTCAGAAGTTCTCTTAGGTAAAATCTATTTTCAGAATGATATTGCGACGTTATTTGCCTTTTCTGAAGCTTAGACTCATAAGGCACAAGCAAAGATTGTGAAACTGCTGGTGTCTTAGTCCACACAGAGGAAATGGCACCAAACTGTTCTAGAAGTCAGTGCAATTGCCACACACTCTTAGTAAAAAAAATAAAAAACAAACCCAAAACAAAAAACTGCCAGTTTCACTTAAGAATGTTCTCGCTGACATTGTAGAAATTATTAATTAAATTAAATGTCAACCCTTGAGTACACATCTCTTAGAAATTCTGAGTGGCAAAATGGGAAGCATACATAAAGCACTTCTGCTTCATAACAGAGTTTGTCTTGAGGAAGAGTACTTATGTAATTGTTTGAGCTGTGAACTGACCTAAGCCTTTTTCATGGCATATCATTTTTACTTGAAAAAAGTGACTGGTAGACAAACTGTGGCTCTTCAGACTTAAATATTTGGTAAACATTTTCTTGAAATTGCATGAAATGAGCCTGCTGTTTCAAAAAGGACAACTGACTGTATTTTTTGCTGGTGATAAAATTCAAGCATTCAAGCAAAAGTTAGAATTTTGGAAAATTCCATCATGATGAACTTGACAGCTTTTCAAACCTTAAATACTTTTCTGATGAGATGGGTTATATTAATTAATGTTCCTTTATTGGTGTTGTATAATGAAATGTGTCAATATTTAGAAGACATTGACAGTTTTACTAATGACCAATGCATGATGCTACAAAATCATGGAAAGTTCCCTCCAAAGTATAAGATAGACCAAGAAGATTAATATAATAGTTCACTAATATGGTTTTAATTGCATATTGCAAATGACCTTTAAGAAGCTACCTCTTGCCAAATTTTGGTGATGTTGCAAAGAAAAAAACATCCAAGGCTCTTAAGTCTTCTCCTTTTCAACTATATATCTGTATGAAGCAGTATTTTCTTCACATACTTCAGCTCAAACAGCATATCACAACAGATCGAATACAGATGCAGATATGAAAATCCAACTATTGTCTACTAAGCCAGACATAAAAGGGATTTGAAAAAAATAAAAGTGATGCCACTCTTCTCACAATTTTTCTAAAATTATAGCTTTTAAAAGTAAATCTTGTATTTTAAAATAATTTTACATTTAAAGGAAAGTTGCAAACATAGTATAGAGAGTTTTTCTGTACCCTTTGCTCAGTTTCCCCTAATGTTAATGTCTTACCTATCCATGGTACATTTGTCAAAACTAAGAAGTTAACATTAGTATACAACTATTAACTATGCAGTAGATTTTATTTGGATTTCATCAGTTTTTCTATTAATGTCCTTCATCTGTTCCAGGATCCAATCTAGGATTCCACATTGCATTTAGAATATAGTTAATTTTATGTAAACATATGTCACTATGTAATTGTTTATTATTTTAAAATGAGTTGATATTTAATATTTATATTTAATATTAATGTTTTTCAGTTTTAACTTTGAACACAGTGAATATTGATAGATACATCCCACGTAGATAAGAACCCTTTTAGAATCTCAACAATTTTTAAATGCGTAAAAGGTTCCTGAGAACAAAAAGTTTGAGAACTGCTGACCTAGAATATTCTGTAAAAGGAGAATGTTCATATTTGCAACTGCTAGGCTGTAAGGAGAGTTATAAGGTGAGGGTTTACATAATGTCTCAGGGGAATTTTATTCCCCCTACCATGTGACCCATAAATATACATGAGTGTGTAAAATTAAAAAGAGCCTGGGTGTTTGGAGATAGCACTCGACTAAGCCACTTCATTTAGTCAACCCGCAAATGCTTTCTGAGTTCCTACTATGTACCTGGCAGCGAAGATACAGCTATCCAGCTGGTAGAGTCTATACCCAAAAGAGCTTAAATATTTTGAGGAGAAGTTAGACAATGAACACGTAATCAAAGATGTTACATCACTCTATGAACTGAGACTTGCTGTAAAGTAGAGAAAGGAGGTTAGAGAGAAGTGTCTGCAGGAGTGGGCTGGGTGGAGTACAGCCAGGGGTGGAAGGGTGGTGAGTGAGAGAGGGCACAGAGAAGATGTAGCTGAAGAGGCAGGCAGGGTGCAGATTGGGTAGGGCTCATTGGCCAGGGGAGGGCTTTGGAGTTGCCATGCTTTGAGCAGGGGAGTGTGGGATCTGATTGACTAGCTGATGAAGGATGGACTGTGAGGTGGCCAGGTGCAGGCAGGGAGGGCAGTGAGGCTCTTGGCTGCCATCTGGATAAGACACAGTGGTGGCTCAGTAAGACATTGTCAGATTCAGGGTTGACTTTAGATGTGACATGTCTTGTGCGTAGACTGGAGGCAGGTGGGAAGGGAAGAAGGTGATCATAAGAGGTCCTATGTTCCCACCCTGAGCAGCTGGGTGAGTGGCTGTTCCACTTAATAGGTGGGAAATCTGGGAAAGTGCCCTTCTGATGGGGTTTAGGAGTGCTCTTGGGCTCGAGTTAGTCTTAAGCCCTCTTAAGTATCCAAGCATATGTATAACTACAGTTTAACTGAGCAATATCGATCAAGTTCCCACTCTGTAAGCCACGGATCTAGATGCTGCAGGGATCCCTCATGAATGAGACACACACATGCATTTTTTTTTATTAAAAAAAAGCAACCCTCTATTCCTCTCTCCTGGCATTGGAGAAGCAAAGAGGATGAAGTAAATAATGCCATCTGGGTGAATTCCCTTCCCTTCCCTTCCCTCCCTTTTTTTGGGTATATGTTGAAGATGACCGAGGTATGGGAGGACTCCTAAAAATCAGGGTCAGTGTGTGTTCTTCAGAGGACAGGTAGCACAACTAGGAAACTATTCTGCAAGTTTCTGAGGCAGAAATATAATGTATTTTGTCTCTTTCTCTTGGGGAGCTTAGAACATTTAATCTTACTCCTTCCTGCATCTGTGGGAGAGAGGGGGTTGGAAAAATGGCATTGCTTATAAATATATTACAAGTAAATAATGAAAGTCCTGAGAAAGGCAGAAGGAAAGACTGTTTTTTTGTTTTTTTGTTTTTTTTTTTTTTTGTGGAGTGCCTGGCTGTGTCTGCTTGGTTTAAAGATGGTGAACATAGGAAAGGTGTGTTTTAATATTGCCCAACTATGGCCAGGGCAGACCTAGGAAGAGGTTGACAGGTTTGATGCTTCTTCCCATCCCCCTTGCACCACCATCTTGCACTAAATTCAGTGAGAAAGAGCCTGGGTGTTGGAGATAGCACTTGACTAAGCCACTTCATTTAGTCAACCCTCAAATGTTTTCTGAGTACCTACTATGTACCTGGCAGTGAGGATATAGCTATCCAGCTGGTAGAGTATCTACCGCAAAGAGCTTAAATATTTTGAGAAGTTAGACAATGAACATGTAATCAAAGATGTTACATCACTCTATGAGCTGAGACTTGCTATAAAGTAGAGAAAGGAAGTTTGCAGGCTGAGTTCCCTGGCCGTCTCCAGGCAGCTGTGCAGGCCTGATCCAGCGACTTCGGAGGCCAGCATGGGATGATACCTCCAGCCTGACAGCAGCTTGTCCTCCTTGCATGACTTGCCATCTGTCAGGAACAGAGAGCAGTGACCTGCAGGGCACCTCTGAGCTCTCCTTGGTGCTGATCCTGGAGTCCTTTCCAAAGCAGGTCCTTTGGGAGTGACTGGAATGATGTAGGTGCCAACTTTGTTTATGGGACCAGGAACCTTAAGTTAAGGGATTTTTGAGTAAAGAATTATACAACTGCTGCACTCTCTATCCTGGCCAAGAAGTAGCAGCTACTGTTTATACACTATACTCTACTATGCAACAAAAACTATTAGATACTTCATGTTTTTTCCTCCCAGCAACACTACAGTGATATGGTTATTATTATCCCTATTTTAAAGATGAGCCAACTGAGGCTGGGAGATTAACTGACTTTTCCAAATTTGTATAACACAGCATTCACATCCTGCTGTGTGTGTGTGTCCCCAAAGCCTGTGCTTTTTCCTTCTCTATTATATCCTGCTGCCTGACTCACGCCCAGGTCCCCTTCCATTTTCTCCAAAAGGTTCAGGTTCTTCCAAATAACAGAAGACAATCACTATATTTTTTGGTGGGGGGACTTAATTCAAACATTTTACTGTCTGACTTCCACATAGAGGAGAGATGTGTCACCTATAGGGTACGTTCTTTTTTATGAACCGATGTTGCTTTGGGACAGAATCACTTCCCTTCAAGTGTTATTTTCTACCATTTGAAGTCCACTCCCTATGTTCCTCTGGTCTGTTGGATTTCATTTTCCTCTATTTGGGTTATTAATATCTTTTTTCCCAAGTCGGCTAACGGCACGAGGAGGCAGACAGAAGGGGAAACTAAATCCAGAGTTCCAGCAGATAAACCTCTCCTCATTTAAAAAATTACCACTGCCAGAAGGCTGCCTGGTCCCTGTGGGTCTGAGAAAAAGTCTGAAACTTAAAATTAGAGGCCACATCATGTGTGCTTTGGAAATGATTTCACATAATCTGTGGGTAGGTTAGCACTCTCAGGAGGCGAAGAAGGGCTGACCTCAGATTTTCTTGTCAGCACCCTGCAGGTGCCAGCTTGATTTAAGCAGGGTGAACTCGCACCTGGTGGCTGGACCGCAGCTGTGGTGCAGAGGTGATATCAGGAAAAGCTCCCAGGACAGAAGCCACCTCTTCAGGTACCTTCATTTCCTGCCCAGTCTAGTCATAGGGGGCATACTAATTATTAGGGAAGGATGTTTTCTTACAGTTGATGATGGAGTGGAGCTCCTTGGGAAGGCAGACTGCAATCTACAGGGCCTGCTGGCCATCTCGGACCCAGCAGAACTCCTTAGCAAGGCCTCTGGGAGTATCTTACATGCTGGAGGGCATGGGGTGGAAATTTCCCTGGAATACCCTCTGCCCACCTATATCCTCCCCTTTTTCTGTCCTTCCCCAGTGCCTCCTCACTTTAACTAGATGACTAAGTCACTTTGGGAAGCAGCTGGGCTCCCTGCTTCTACACCTTGAGTCAAGGAGGCAAGGATAATGCAGCAGCTTGTGGACATGGTGGAGGAGACTGTGTCTTAAGGAACATTTTCACGGATAACATGTTTCATTCTCATAACACCTCAGTGTGATAAGGAGAACCAATGTGATTCTACCCATTTTATAGATAGAGAGGCTGGAACTTCGAGAGGCTGTTTTCTCCAATGTGACTGCATTGCCCCACTTACTTTTCATGGGGGCTTGGGAAGAGGGGCGCGCTTAAAGGCCAAACAGAATAGCCTGAACTTACACTTTTAGTGTTTCCCATAAAATAAAGACTGACCTTGGGCTCCTGCTTTTAAACAGTTGAACTGACAGAGCCTGCTGTTCACGAGAGGTCACCCTCACACACCTTCCCTGCAACCATGGGGGTCTGTCCTGCCTTACTCTTTCACAGCACCCACTCTACTCCTCCTGGGGAGGAACAGGACACTCATGGAAGCAGGGAATCAAGGGGAGTGAGGTGGAACAATCCTGCTGTGGCTCATTAGTGGTTTTCACCATTTATCAAAGGAAATGAAAAACAAACAGTGCAGTGATTTTAATTATTCTGCATCAAGGAGGTGATCAAACACCCAATGACTTTAATTATGGGATCCAGAGCCAGGCAGCTCAGCAGTGACTGCGGCCCTGCCCGGGATACCCTCTCTCTTTGTGAACCAGGCTTCCACGGTCCCCTCACCTGAGCTCCAGGACCTGTGCCCTCCATGCATGTCCAAGAAGGAGGTAAGGAAGCTTCCTTCTTGAGGGCTAGGAATTGGGTTGATGGACGGGAGAGACAATGATGGAATGCGCTGGGAAGAAAGAAATATGTAAAACATCATAAGAAAAGAAGAACAAGTGTTATTTGGAGAGTCCATCTGAAAGAAAGCTCACTAATAGTTGCTATCTCCCAGGCCTCAGCTAGAGTTGGCTGGCTGGCAGACTATTCAGTGAGAGTCTGACAGATCTGGCTGCTCTCTCTCCTAATGCCTCAGAAAGGCTGTTGTGGGTTGCTCTCTCTGGAGTTTCAAGGAGGCTGAAGTCCAAATCTCTGAATTCCAGGATTCACAGACTAGGAGAAGTCTTGCTTCCTCCCTGCTTGGAGTCCATCTGTCAACTGGCAGATTCTTCTCTTGACATCTTGCTGTCTTTTTGGGCTGGTCCTAATTGATGCTTGATTCTATCCTTGTTAAATATTTTTTCAACCTTCCAGCCCCCTTCACTCTAAGGTTTTTATTTTTATTTTTTTAACTAGCAAGTGTATTTAGCTTGTGAGGTGGAAACATTGCGTAACAGGCTTTTTGCATTTCCTGGGGACAGTGAACACAGGTTTTCACCATGTTCTCCCAGTGGTCTCTTGGGGTTCTCACTGTGTTGGGACTATCTTGCCGGAACATAAGCAACTGTCTTGCCTGCAGTTAAATTACAGGATGCCGCTGTTTTTTTCAGATGGCTTCCACAGCCTGCCCGTTGATGGACCATTTCACCAACTGCAGCAAAGGCTGCATTATCTTTCAGAAGCAGAAAAATTGTCAATTGGCATGCAGCATCTGAGAGAGACCAGCAACCTGAGAGCAGCGTGTTTTTAATTGCCTGGAGATAACCATTAATAACTTTTAACTTTTTGTCCTCTTCTATGGGCAATCAACAGAGTGTCTAATCCTGAAACGAGAGTATTTTCTCTAGAGAAGCAAAGCTTTTGAAAATAATGAAGATGCTTAAAAAAAAAATCTTTTTTTTGAGCTGTTTGGCCATATTGATCTGGGAACAGAGCCACAGCATCCACACATTTCTTTCAGGAGAAGGCCCAAGTCAAATGGAAATGGGAAAACTAAAATAATTGAAAGGTGAGGCTACAAGGAGTGCAGATGCGATATTTATTGGTGATTAACATTCTATTCAGAGACTCATCTAGCACCTGCGATCATGTTAATCAAGACTGAATCTCTCAGTGGACAAGGGTATTCAGTATCTTACTTTTGTCTCATCAGTGTATAAGTGTGCACAGTTTATGGTAGTGTGGCTACCCAGTGGACCCTCCTTGCTGAAGAATCTTATTATTTTCACTCACATTAATCCCATGGGTGCTGCGGTTCTTACCCTGATCCTGCTACAGAACATGTGACATTAGAAGAGTCACTTAATTTCTTGAGGCCTCAGTTTCTTTATCTGTCAGATGTAAGATAAAGACCTTTTTCTATTACAAGTGAGTTTAAAATGGAATAGTGCTAGGTGGGATCACTTTGGAGAGTAGGAAAACTGTATTCCTAATGCAAGGTGTATTAACCAGGATTCTCCAGAGAAACAGAATACACACACACACACACACACACACACACACACACATACACACACATGCACGTGTGTGCCTGTGCATGCACACATATGTATATATGAAAAGATTATTTTAGAAATTGTCACACTTGATTATGGAGGCCGAGGAAAGGCCCACACTAAGCCATTTGCAAACTGGAAAACCAAGAAAGCTAGTGGTATACTTCAACTTGAGTTTGAAGGCCTGAAAACTAGGAACACTGATATCCTAGGGCAGGAGAAGATGGATGTCTAGCCCGAGGAGAGAAAGAACAACTTTGCCCTTCCTCTGCCTTTTTGTTCTATTGTAGCCCTCCACAGCCTAGGTGATTACCCTCCCCCACAAATGCCAGTCTTTTCTGGAAACACCCTCATTGACACACTCAGGAATAATGTTTTATCAGCTATCTGGGCATCACTTAGTCCAGTCAAGTTGACACATAACCACCACATTAACCATCACACATGGTAAACTATTGTTTCATTTAATGCCATGTTAAACAAACGAACAAACAAACAAAACCTTCCTTTTTTTTTCATCACTCTTCAATTGTTAGGTAAGCTGGTGAAATCCTTTTCAGAGTCCCCCGGCCTGGGATAAAGAAACAGTTGATTAGTTGGACTTTTGTTAAATTGTTCCATTTCTACTTATATGAGTTCCAGTTTTGGGAGTGCACCGTGTATATAACTTATAAAATGGAGGGGAAAGAAGGAAAAGACAGATCTTAAAAATTATTTGTATGTTCCTGTTGGATTTATTTTCCAGTTATGCCCCAAATTGCTCAACCAACAAAAATCAAAGTGGCACCAAACCAGTTCGCCCACATTTTGTTTTACATTCTTGAGGCAGTCTTATACCACTGTGATGTGTTGGTGACTTTCAGGCAAAAATTCCCCAGAAAGTAGAAAAGGAGCAGTCTCAGGTGTGATACTTGTGTATCTTGAGGTCCGAGAGTTGGCAGCAGCTGAATAAGTAATGCACTTCTGTGGAGTAACCATTGTGAGTGTTGAAGGCTAGAAAAGTGCTAAGAAGACGCAGATAAAAGCCTGAAATGTTTAGGGTTTGCTGCTGCTGCTGCTGTAGCTTTGGAAAGACCAGCGAAGAGATTAGTTTCAGCAGGTGGAGGGAATGTTCGTGCCCTTGTTAAGCCTTCCGTTCCCTGGAAAAACAGGATTTCATTGGCTCTTCCTCACCTCCCTTCTGGTTCTATTCTACATCCAGCATGCAGATACCATCTTGGAGTGAGCTGGACACAGGACCCAAGAGATCCTGTTGGGTCTCAGATCTGGCCAGTGCTTGGTCAGTTGTGCATTTGGGGCCTTTGTCATGTGAGAGGTCACCCACATGAAATGTGTTGGAATGAAGGGTCTAGCTAACATTTATAATCAAGGCTTTACCAATAGGAGACTTTGAGACAGTTCTGCTCCATTCAAAAGGGAAAGGTAGAAGGAAACCCAAATTGTGTCCTGGCCTTTCCTCTTGGCCAGGTGCTTGAATGTCAAGGCTACAGATGCTTTGGAGGAATCTTTTTAAAAATGAATTTTATGATATCCTGTAGGACTGTGGTTGACTGAAGACCAGCCAGACCAGAGCTCCATAATTATTACCGTCTTCTTGCAGAGATTTGAAGTGGAATCAAGTGATTAGAAGTGCCTAATTATTTATGGACTCCCTTTATGGCACTGGCTGGTAAAGACGGCTTGTAAATGCCTGCTGTCTCTCGACCCCCAAAGCAAGTGCAGTAGTCCAGGCAAGAGCTATGTGAGGCCAGGTAGGCTGCAGCTGCAGTTGACTTTGCCTTTCCTGACACAAAATATGGAATTCTGTCAGAGCTGCAAGTTATTTCTCCTTTAGACAAGGGGGAAGAAAGGAAGATAACTGGAATGTTTTCATAAGGATTAGAAGATCCTTAAAACAAATGCTGAAACAACAGTTTGATTAAAAAACCTATGGAAAGGTCATTTGATTTGGAGTCAGGAGACATGTATTCGAATCCCCGCCTTATTTATGCCAGTTATACAGAGCTTATACTGGTTTTTCACATGGGCTTCTTGGCCTCAAGGACCATTTCCCAGGGATGTTGTCAGGTTGTATTACATCATCATGTGGAACTACAGAAAACAGCTTCAGCTGATGGGTCATTGTGTTAGTTTCCTAGAACTGATATAACAAAGTGTCACACGCCAGGTGGCTTAACACACATGGATTTATTCTTTAGTGATTCTGGAAACTTAGAGGTCCAAAGTCAAGGCATTGGCAGGACTGTGCTCCCTTTAAGGACTCTAGGGGAGAATCCTGCCTCTTTGCTTTCAGTTTCTGGTGGTTGCTGGCAATCTTGGCATTCCTTAGATGATCAAATGCATGACTCCTGTCTCTGCCTCTGCCTTCATGTGGCCCTCTCCCCCATTTCTTGGTGTTCAAATTTTCCTCTTTCTGTAAGAATACCAGTTATTGGATTAAGGCCCTCGCTAATCCTGACTTCATCAGAACTTCATTTTATTGGCATTGGCCCTATTTACAAATATGTTCTCATTTTTTTGTTCTGGGATCAACTATTCTTATTATCATCATCATTATTATTATTATTATTATTACTATTTTGAGAGACAATTCTACCCGCAATGGTCAGTAAATGTTGACTATGAAGATAAGGTTCTAGCAGCATCTTTACACACCACAAATGAGGTCTGAATTGTGGCTGAGGCCAAAAGATGGCATAGCTCAGAGCAGAGGTGCACTTGGAAGGAAAAGGGAGAGCTGGTGAACTCACTCCATCCTTGTGGTGTGCTGTGACCACTGCTGCCACCAGGAGCCACATTGCTTCTTTCCCTTGGTATCATCTCCAGGTCCAGCTAAGGCCTAGTGTGAAGGATGGCTTGGAGGTGGGTGGGGACTAAAGACCTAATACCTCACACAGGCCAGTATTAATCACAGAGGCCTCATTTTCTAACTGAAGAGTGGAGCCCCCACGTTGGCCTTAGGTGCAGGAATGTCTGCACAAGTGGGTGCATGCTGCCAGGAGACGGCCCTGGAGAAGGGATGCATCCAGGTATGCTCTTGGATGTGTTCTCTTTAGGACCACCATCTGGCTGTGTTAACAATTTTCAGGATAAGATTCAGAACAGAAGTAGATTGTTCTATTTAGACACAATTGACCACACCAGTGCAGTTTATTTTTTATTATCGCATCCCTAGTGCATTTCTTGCCTTTCTAAAAAATTTAAACTATCCAGCTCAAGCACTTAGAATAGTGCTGGATACAAAGTACAGAGAAGAAAAGTGGTTCCTGCCTTGAAGGGCCTCATAGGCTGTGGGGGTTGTGGGCAGCCAGGCACAGCATTACAGGAGCGTGTGGCATCTGTTAGGTGCACACCTATGGGTGTACACAGGGGCCAGCAGAGCATAGGAGAGTACCTCTGGCCCAGCTTGGTGAGAAGAGTGGGGAATGTCAAGGGAAGGTGATGCCTGATACATGGATTGGCGGGTGTTGAAGAGGTGGGAACACAGTCTAGCACTTCACAGGATGGGGAGGGGAGAGAGCAGGCACACTATCAGTGACAATACGAGGAGCCTCTGGAGTGGCTTGAGTTGGTTGGCCATGAATCTGGGCAGGAGGTCTTGCTGGTGCCTGAATTTGCATTTAGTAGGAGTTAGCAGTTGCTCAGGTTCCAAACTGGTTCTCGTCAGAAACAGAGGAGCAGCTAAGGTCCCGGGGACAGTCCCCCAGCCCTTGGAGCCAGCTCCTCTTTTGGTGTGTTGATTGCAAAAACACATTAAACTGTACCACATTCACCCTAGGGTTGGGTGCAGGCCAAAGGACTTCCAAGGGACATCCTTCCTGTAGGACAGAGTATCTTGTGTTGTTGCTGCTTTTCTTGTCCCCCAACTCCAGCGTGCAGTGGGGTTCTATTGTATACAGTTTACATTTCATGGGCTCCATAGAAAATTAGCTGAGGAACTCCCCCAGGTGTCAGGTGGCTTGAAATATCTCATTAGGAATAGCTGTGTGGGAAGAAAACATATTTTTAGCAGTGGGTAGGAAGTGTTACTGAAATGTGACTTATTTGACATTATGGAACTCAGAATCATCAGTTCAAGTCAGATGGTACTATAGTAACCGTAACCACATTCGGGACACAGATCAAAAGAATGGGTGCTGGGATTTGCACTAGCATGTTTCTTTTTTGCATGTTATTAAACAGCACTGAACCTATCTCAGGATGCAGCGTCACCAGAAGCAATTCTGTGCCTACTATTACATAAAACTTACTCTGAGAATAAGTTTACGGACTGCTAGAGGAGATCTGGGGCTTTGGGAATCGATCCGGGTTCTGATGAAAGGATTTAGTGCATTGCAGCTTCTAAGGCGGTCCATGGTGGGGCTGTGTGTGAGGACAGCTTCATGGGGACATGAGCAAGAAGAATCACCACAGTTAGGGTTTAGCAGGAAACATGTTCTCTGCAGAATTCAGCGCTTAGGATGCTTACTAGGACAGTTCTTGGAACAAACACCATGGAGGCGAGGAGCAGGAGCAGGATTGGGTAGAAAGGAGAAACTGGACTTTGGTGCAGGGGCAGTAGTCTTAGCCAACCCCACAGGGGTTCTGGAGCTGAATGGCCTATCAGAGCTGTCCTGTGTGGAGCCGAGAGGCTGGGCTTTTCCACCTTTATCACCATTGGTCAGTGGCTATGTGTTACCTTGGGAGGACTGTGACCTTGGGGGAAGAGCAAGGCCAATATGAAAGGCAGGCTGCTGAAGGCTGAATGACAATTGTACTCCAGCTGTTGGAACAAGGTGTTCCTCTGTGAAAGGGTGTTTGGCTGTGCATCTTCCTGTCCACCACAAGATGTTCCTAGTACTTATTCTGATGGGGGACCAGGGCACACAGTCAGTGAGTAAGTCATGGCCCACTCACTGACTTGGGAGGGTGGTCTCCTAATTTTAGTTGGTGAGAAATGGGAATTACTGCTTATAGTAGGAATTACTTTTAAGATTTTTATTTGTAGAAACATATGGGTGCATGGACAATTTTGTTACATGTGTGGAATGTGTAGTGGTCAAGTCAGGACATATAGGATATCCATCCCCTGATTAGTGTATATTGTACCTAACTAATTTATTATTCCTGACCTCCTCCCACCCCTCACCTTCCCAGTCTCCATTGTCTATTTCATGCTGTATGTTCACGTTCACACATTTTTTAGCACCCACCTATGAGTAAGAACACACAGTATTTGACTTTCTGTGCCTGGCTTGTTTCACTTAAGATGATGGCCTCCATTTCCATCCATGTTGCTGCAAATGACATGATCTCATTCTTTTTTTAATGGTGAGTAGTATTCCATTTTATATATGCCACATTTTCTTTATCCAGTTATCTCATCCATTTATGAACAATTAGGTTGATTCCATGACTTTGCTGTTGTGAATAGTGCTGCAGTAAACATGCATGTGTAGGTGTCTTTTGGGGATATTGATTTCTTTTTCTTTGGTTAGACACCCAATAGTAGGATTGATTCTAGTGCTTGGTTTGAGGTAGGTTCAGCACTTAATGTACTTTTCACTCTGACCCTAACGTGTCACAGATCGCAGGGCTTTACAGTTCTAGACCAAATGTTTACCTGCCAATTCTAAGAGGGTGGCAGAAGAGTCGAGACATACCCTAGCCCTGCTGCCTGCCCGCCTCCCTCCTTCCCTCTCACCAGCCTCTGACCTTGTGGACCTGACCCAGAAGATGGACTTTGTTAGGCATCTCCACACCATTGGCTTCTGCTGGACAGAGCCACATAGGGCTTGTTTTCCCCAAAGCTTAAAAGTGTGGTTCTGGTTTTTGCCCAAGATGATTCCTCAAAAGAAGATGGTACTATTCTGGACCAGATAGTGAACTGCTGGGAAAGTATGTTATTTTAGGAGCTAGGTATCTGCATGTTGCCTTTTACTTGCAGGGTAGATTTGAGTGCCTTTCATAATCTCCTTGGGTGTCTTTTTCTGCATGCTTGGAAAATGAGAAAGGACTAGGTTAGTTGGTCCCTAGGTCTTTTCTAGAGTTGTGATTTTTGTAATCCCATCTCCATTGTGGGATGTGACCATGATCTCTCTGACTTACTGGGTTTGGATGACCTGTTTCTCCTGTCCCTTCTCCTTTGCCCCCCCACCTTCCATTACTTCTCCATGTTTCCTTGCCAGCTCTTTTATGACACTGTTCTTTTACTCATGGAGCAGCTGCACCTTCCCTCCCAGCAGGTAGGGGTGGGTAGGAGGGAAGCAGGGCCGGAGGCATTGCTTGAGGGTCAGTGTTGCCTGAGGTCAGTGTCATCTGAGGGTCAGTGTCGCCTGGGGGTCATTGTTGCCTGAGAATCAGTAAGGGTAATTGTCACCTTAGGGTCAGTGTTGCCTAGGGTCACTGTTGTTTGAGGTCAGCGTGGCCTGAGGTCAGTGTTCCCTGAAGTCAGTGTTGCCTCAGGGTCAGTCTGGTCATGGTAGTGGTAGGAGCAGTAGAGATGTGAACAGTTTACTGCTTGGCTTGAGCAGAGCTGACCAGAGAGTGAGGCTTGCATTAGGAGGTATTACCCAGCTCGTGGTGATGCATCCACTCTGTCCCCCAAACCAGGAACCTCCCAGCTGGGGCTTAAAACCCTATCAGTATGGTCTCGTCTCCTGGAAACCGCCCAAGTGTGGCTCACCTCAGCCAACAAGGTGCGAAGAGTTGATCTCAGGGAAGAATTTGGAAGTGTAACTACTTGAGGAGCTGGAGTGGTGAGATGTGTGTGCCTCCTTCCCACAGCAGGGCTGTTGCCAGACGGCCCAGCTGTCACTCTGGCGAGGTGACAAGACCCTGCTACTCTGATGTGTGGCACTCGCTCATTACCTGGCATCCCAGTGGTCAGGGCCATCTGCTCCATGTGCCCCTTGCAAGATGGCAAAGCTGATTCCATGGGTCCCCACACCAGCAAGCCAGAGTTAGGGGATGAGTCTGTTCAAAACCGGAGAGCAAGAGAGCAGCCTTCTTGGGAGATGCCAATGAACCTGAGAATGAACTCTTGGTTGGTGAACCCGAAAAGGTGTGCCTGGTCCACATGCTGGGACACAGCCCATTCTGTGGGCACCATGCTGCATTTGTCCATAAATTCTTGATTGTAAACCAGCACCCACTCTGTTCAGACAAGTGATGGAGAGTGCTTCCCTGAATGAGTGCTCTCAGTGAGGTCTGTGCTGTTTAGTGCTGTGACTCAGAATTCTGAGCCACAGGGACAAGGGAGGGGCTAAGTTCTGGAGCTAAAAGAACGTCTCTGGCTTTTCCCAGTCCTCCCTCACAAAGCACGTAAGAGGCTTCACTAGGTTAAAACATGCACTTCTGCGTATTTTTTTTCAGCCATGTCCAGTTACTGAGGTTCAAGTTGAGTTGGCTAAAGTAATGCTGGAGAAACCCTGGAATGGTAGTGGCTTAGTACATTAGAGGTTTTTTTCTCAGTCACATAAAATCCAGTGGGTACCAGGGGCTGGGGGGCGTGGGGCTCTGCTTCACATTGTCATCCAAGAACCGAGGCTTTCCAAGCTTCTGCCTTTTTTACCACGTGGCTTTCAAGGTTTGACCAGGGCAGCAGTATCATAAGCCTGCAGAAGGAGAGGGGGTTAGACTGTGAAGCAGTTTCCTAAGGGCCAGGCCTGGGGTTGTGTCCATCACTTTTGTACATATTCCACCAGCCAGAATTCAGTGGTGTCTTAAGTGCAAGGGGTTCTAAGAAATCCAGCTGACCTTTTGTGACCAGAGGAAAGTAAAACAAACAAATAAATAATGTCTCTGTTACAGATTGTGAAGGACTTGTTATCACCCATCATTGGTGCATACTGGTGTCTGTATACTTCTCTCTCTGACCCTCTCCCTGTGTCTATCTGTCTATCCATTCATCCATCTATCTGTCTTGTCTATCTGTCCATCCATTCATCCATCTCTGTCTGTCTGTCTGTTCGTCCGCCCATTCACCTGTCATCCATCTCTCTCTCTCTCTTTCTTGATCTATGTCTGTCTATATATTCATCTACGTCTGTCTATCTTTATGTCTGTCTATATTTTCATCTATGTCTCTCTATCGCTATCATCCATCCATCTATCCACCTATATCTCATCAATTACCATCCTTAATAACAGAATGAGCACAGGTACAGCATCTTCTCATCTTCTCAAGTACAGCTAGCACCTGGCAACAGCTTACCTCTGGCCCTGTGGTTCTCTCTCATACATTTTTCTGCCCACCTGCTCCCTCCCCAAAGTAAGCATTGTCCTCCTCAATCCTGTCCTCATGTTTTGCCAAACATTTTGAGTTATATCTTTTCTACATGTATCCCTAAGGTGTATATGTCTTTATTTCAGTTGTCTTTGCCTTTCTAAAAAGGATCTTGTAGATGTGACCTTTGGACTTATTTTTCATGTAAATATTAGAGTGCTATGATTCACCCACATTCTGGTGCATTGCTGTGTTTGATTCATGCTCTGACTGTTCCTCACTTTCTCCATCCATTCTCCTGTGGATGTGCTTTTGGGTTGATTGCAGGTTTTGCTATCTGAACAATGCTGCTATCATCATCCCTTGCATGCCTCATGTTGTACATGAGCGGGAATTTTTCTTGCCCGTAAACTCGGAGTTGCTGTAGTTGCTAGGTTGTTCAGCTTGATGAGGTGATGCTTAATTTTCCACTTATTCTCCTGTCAGAAATATATAAAAGACCCTGTGTGCCCACAACTTTCTCACACTCGATGTGGCCATATATTTTGGTTTTCACCAGTCCCCCCATTGTTTATTGATGGGTATGATACACATACAGTAACCTTTCTGTGGTCAATTTCCCATGGTCGCTGACTTCCCTGAGCTATCATTATTTTCATATCTTCCTACTGCAAACCAAAGCAAAACCTGTCACAATTTCTCAAACCAGCCCTCAAATCTGAAAGTTCTAATTTAAGGACTTCACAGAAGGGGAAGGCTTCCATGCAGGTGCGTGTCAAATTATAGGTCCCTTCTGCTACCTTTGCAACATTTTAGTTCCTGCATCTTCCCATCTTGGACACTCTAGATACATGTACATGGACTCTACAGTCTCACTGATTTTAGGAAGGTCAGGAGACGATCGAGACCAAGCAGTTAAAATTCTTCGGAGAAGCCAAGTCAAGTTAGTATGCAGTGGTGGAGAATGGAGCTGAAAATGTCTGCTGGCTGACTGACAGCCGCTTGGAGTGTGGATTCAAAGAAAAATAATAGTTTTCCCTGCAGCAACTTGGTCCATCTCATCTGTGGCTTCCTTTGCAGTTAGATCCAGGTGCAGAACCGTGCTTCCCCAAGCCGTGGATGTGATAGCCGCATTTAAACCTGCCCTCAATCTGTCTGGTTTGGTAGGGGCAGTCTTGTGAAGATAAATCATGTAAACAAGTTTCAGTAATGGAATACTTACTTAGAAACTGTATTTTTGAAGGCTTGTATCCAGTGCTAAAAAGAAGGGTCCTGTTGTCTTTCAGCTTGTTAAGGAAATGCACCTGTCTTGAACGTGCACCTGCTTTACTCCTGTAGCGAATGCATCGCCAAGTGGGGCATCCACATGGGCTTTCCTCCTTAGATGGGGGAGGGTGGGAGCCTGTTCCTTAAAATGTGAGGGGCTTTTCTGCCTGGATACACAGCCTTTAATTTGATGGACTGAGCAGCAGGAAAATACAAGGAGTGTGTTTGACTCCCTCATATTTTCTCCTCCCCACCTCTTTGCAGGCTGGTGATCTCTTGTTTCTCTCTGTCTCTGGTTCTCTTCGATGCGATGTGGGCTCTGCTTCTGCTCTGACTTGAAGTGGTACAGTCATAGAGAATCTGAGCTCTCTACCCCCTTTTATGTTTCCCTCTGAACGTGCAGAAAGAGAAAGCAAATTCACTGGACCCACCGCGATTGGGAAGGTATGGGATTGATTCATTAGTGTCCTACAACAACAGCACTCCCTCATGCAGCCCGGCTGTCCACTGGGTGCAGTCCACCTTGTTGCTGTTCCTGCCAGAGACCTGGGGCTCTCCCCAGAGCAGCCGCTGAAATGTTCCTTTGAAAAACCAGACTGGCCGGGCTCGGTGGCTCAGCCTGTAATCCTGCACCATGGGAGGCTGAGGTGAGTGGATTGCCTGAGCCCGCGGGTTCGAGACCCACATGGGCAACTTGGCGAGACCTCATCTCTATAATAAATCAAAAAATTAGCCGGGCATGGTAGCGCACGCCTGTAGTTCCAGCTGCTTGGAAGGCTGAGGCGGAAGGATCACCGGAGCCCAGCAGGTCGAGGCTGCGGTGGCCGGGAGCGGCCACTGCATTCCAGTCTGGGCAACAGAGTGAGACTCCAACTCAAAAAAAAAAAAAAAAGGAAAAAGAAAAACCAG
>CAUYQG010248672.1:0-11003 GCA_963574415.1 Tarsius wallacei
TAGCATGCGCCTGTAGTTCCAGCTACTTGGAAGGCTGAGGCGGAAGGATCGCCGGAGCCCAGCAGGTCGAGGCTGCGGTGGCCGGGAGCGGCCACTGCACTCTGGTCTGGGTGACAGAGTGAGACTCCAACTCAAAAAAAAAAAAAAGAAAAAGTAACTCAAAATATGGAAGTACGCATAAAAATGTTTATTCTTGCATTCTATATGTGTTACCCATTACCAATCTAGAGTTCCAAATGAGGGCAAGAGAATAATAACACAAAGCATTTTTCTAACTGTCCCCATGTGCTCCACAGGGTCTCCAGCTGCCTGCAAGTTTTTTGTGAAGAGTAGTGTGTTCTGTCACCAGGTTGTCTTGGCTACCCGAGGCATCCATTCCTCTGCAGTCTACTATGATTGCCGCGGCTGCCTTTACCAAGAAGCTTAGCTATGCTACCCATGCCCCCGCAAAGGGCAGTGTTGCTGCTATTATTTGAAGTGCAGCTTCAAACTGCCAGCTCTGTGTTGAGAATATCGATATAGGCATCATCTTATGTCTTGGTTGGATTGGAGGGACAGCTTATGTCCCAGGGGGATTTATGAATGCAGTGAGTATTTGTTTGTTTGTTTTTTGACTTGGAGTCTCACTCCGTCGCCCAGACTGGAGTTCAGTGGCACACTCACGGCCACCCCAGTGTCGATCTGCTGGGCTCCGGCGATCCTTCCACCTCAGCCTTTCGAGTAGCCGAAACTACAGGCATGTGCCTCCACGTCCAGCTAATTTTTTTTTTTTTTTAATCGTAAAGACGAGGTCTTGTCAAGTTGCCCAGGCTGGTCTTAAACCCTCAGGCTCAGGCAGTCCACTCGTCTCGGCCTCCCAAAGTGCTGGGATTACAGGCTGAGCCACCAAGCCTGGGCGCAGTGGTTTATTGATGTAAGAGTTGCTCAGAAATATCAACGACAAACTAAATAACTTTCAGCCAAGGGAGATCAAACTTGTCTAGTTTAACTTAATATATGCTTTACCTCATATAAACAATGAAAGTGCTTCATAAATGATTGTAAAGTTAGTAATATTCTTTGATCGTCTAACCACAGACGTTGTAACTCCAAGACTCTATATTACATAATTAATTTGGGAAATTATACTTGTTAGACTGTGATTTTCTTACTCAAAATTATCAACTTTGACGTAGGAAATGGAATTGTTTGTCACTAACAGTGTGATCATCTCTGACTGTGGCCTCTTGGGTCTTGTATTATTAAGCTCACCAGTATATAAATTGTATAAACTCTCTTGCCAGACAGAAAAGGGTCTCCAATTGTAAGTCCAGGTTTTTCTACTTGAAGGCTGTGCAAATATAAAATTGTGTTCATGGCTTCATCATTTTGAACATAATGCAACAAATCTTGATTTTCTACAGAATAGAAAGAAAAAGGCTAAGTTCGTCCTTCTTAAAACTTATGAAAAGGAGATCTTAGAACATGCTCTGTTGAGTGTACAAGATTATCTTCACGTTTTCAAGGCATTTTGTACTGGAAAAGAGGACATATTGGTAATCATTCTATAGCTAATATTCCCATTGTTTTTCTCTTTGCACAGAGGTATTATTCCTATTTTTTCCTCTTTTTGCTCTCTGAATTGAAAAATAACCTGATTCAATCCAAACCTACCAATGCCTCCTTCTCTCTGAAACCCTACACACAAAAAAAAAAACTAGTCAAAACATCAGCAAAGGTGTAAGAGAGAACTTTACCTCACATTGTGCAATTTTACCATTGTCAGAATATTCTGAGATCAACAATGCACATGGAGGCAGAAAATATGGTATTTCATTACATTAATTCATTGCTGGGTGGGAAGGAGGGCAAGCTCAGCTCATGCTTCCTCAGCAGATTCTACCCTGACGAAACCTTACTCCAAAACTGGCATTATTTAAGCACGAGTGCCAGTTTCTGGTGCTCGTTTCATATAATCCCACCCCTAAACCCTATAATCTGACTCTCATTCTCCTTGGCCTTCATTTTCAGGACGTTGCCTGGCACATTTAACCTGTACTTCAGGTTTTTTCTCTCCTGGGGTAGCTCTGCAAAACTCCCAGTTGTAGTACCTGGCTACTTGCAGCCCAGGTTGCATTGCTTTTTCCAAATTGTCATAGGTCCTCAACTTCTTCCTTTTCCTAGGAACTCTTTTTTCTTTTTCTTTTTCTTTTCTTTTTTTTTTGGAGTAGGAGTCTCACTCTGTTGCACACTTACAGCCACCGTAGCCTCGACCTGCTGGGTTCAGGCCGGAACTACAGACATGTGCCACCATGCCCAGCTAATCTGAAACTCTTTTTTTCTTTTAAAATTCTGGATTGGAGAATGCTGGGGTGTAAACTATCTTCCATGTGTTCTCTTGCTGCAGTGTTTTCTGAAAGCAATTTCTCTTGGGAAAAAAGGCATGGTAAATTCAACATCTGCCTGAAATATCCATCCAAACTTTCTGTTGCATGTAGTAAATCATCTGGTAGACATAATGGTTTAAACAAGTAGGGGGGTTCATTTTTCTTACATAACATTCCAGAACTTATATTAGGATCTTGTGATGCTATTTCCCAGGGTCCTTCTAAATTCCTGCTTTTTCAGACTTGGCCTGTGAACCTCAAGAACACAAGGTGGCTGCTCATGTTCCATGCAGGAAAAAAAAAAAAGGAAGAGAGTTGATTCCGCCCATTTTTGAAAAAAACTTTTAAACATTTTTTGTACAGATGGGGTCTGGCCATTCTGCCCACTTCTTAAAAGCTTTCCTGGAGGCCCTTTCCAGTAACTTCTGCTTATCTCTCCGGCCAGAATTGTCATGTGGTTACATCTAACAATAAAGGATCTTGGCTAATATAATTTTTTAGCTACATGAGTTGCTATTCCAAGCGACATTAGGATTCTTGCTAGCCAGGAATCAAGAAAGAACTCAACTAGAAGCATCTGTTCCAGGTGGCAATCAAGAGCTCAGGTTAAAGCTGGACATGGTGGCTCACGCCTGTAATCCCAGCACTTTGAGTTGCTGAAGTGGGAGGTTTGCTTGAGCCCAGGAGATTGAAACCAGCCTGGGCAACATAGTGAGATCTCGTCACTACCATAAACATTAAAAAGTACCTGCCTGTCTATGCAGGGCCAAGTTCAAGTTCCCTGGCCGCCAAAAGATCCGTATCTCAAAGAAGTGGGGCTTTACGAAATTTAACACAGATGAATTTGAAGACATGGTGGCTGAGAAGCGGCTCATCCCGGATGACTGTGGGGTCAAATACATCCCCAGTCATGGCCCCCTGGACAAGCGGCAGGCCCTGCACTTATGAAGACTTTAACTCTGCTGGCTTTTCATCCCTATCAATAAATCTTGCTTCCTGTTTAAAAAAAAATGTAGCTGCCTGTAGTCCCAGCTACTCAGGAGGCTGTGGCAAGACTGCCTGAACCCAAGAGGTTGAGGGTACAGTGAGCCATGATTGCGCCACTGTACTCCAGCCTGGGCAACAGAGTGAGACCCTGACTCAAAACAAAAAAAATTTCACCAAAAAAAAAGAGAAAAGATTTCAGTTTAGAACATATTAAATTTGAAGTGCCAAGGGAAAATGTCCAGGCAACCTTTGAGCACCTGAATATGTGGAGCTTGGAAGAGAACCTGGTCAGGAGAAATACATTTGGGAGTGAGTGTTCAGTCTGCTGCTGGTTTTTGTTTTTTCACTTGCAGTGGAAAGCATTCTGGTTGATACAGGAGAGGCTGATTATGAAGGAGAAAAGAAGTAACCCAAGCAGCTTAGGAAGATTAGGAGATATGAAACCTAAGTATGTTAACCTTTGATAGAAGGAGAGACGCTTTCTCCATGGTCACTGGAATCAAAGAGAAATGGGAACAGATGTAGAGAGGTTTGTCATTTTGACAAAGTGTCTGGTCTAATGGCTCCTCTTCGCTTACTGCAGCATAAGGTGGGATTATCTGTTGAGGGGTAAGGTTTGAGAACTGAAGCTAAAGGATACAATGGTTGTCAAATTGTATTACAGGAGAATTTCTAGGGTTACTGGGCAGCACCCTTTGCGTGTACCTAGCAACTGTGATCATTAGAGTAAAACCAGTCAGTCTGGTTATGTGATTTGCTCCAACAATGTTCAACTGCTCATGGGAAGGCGTGGAGAAGGTTTTATTTAAGGATTAGGGTTATGTAAAGGGGTGACTGATGAAGGAAGAGAAAAACAAGGAAGCCTAATAATGCATTTGCTAGGGAGTGATTATAACAAAGCATCTTGGAATCTTTTCTGAACTAAAGTGGACTGAAATTCATACCCACTCTGATACTGGTGAGAAAATCGGCACGTAAGAAAAAAGAGAACAGAAAGAAAAGCCCAAAACTATTTCACTTGAGCTTTGTGCTTGGTCAAGTCGGCCAACTCACCATTCCTGGTTCCTTTCCTGGCAGGAAGCTTTTCACAAAGCTGGGGACACGCAGTGAGGAAAGCAGCCAACACCAGCATTGAAGTTCAGCCCCAGCCCGAACAAGCATGCCCAGAAGCGTCCAGGCAGAACTCTAAGCCTCTGTTTTGGGGACCAAACTAAGAGATGTTTCTTCTTCCAGCCTTCCAGAAAAATCAAATCTAGAGGCCACTCACTCAATGATTTGCCTTTTCCTGGCCAAAAGCTTCTAGCTGAGCGTGTAGTGTTGTAGCAGGGAAATAGGTGCTTGCTGTCAAACTCCAGCCCCACACAAGCAGAATTTGGGAGAGCCAATGTGGGGCTTGTGGGACACAGGTAGAATGAGATTGTCTTATGGCTGTGTGGAGGTGAGGAGATGCCAAGGTATGAGTGTGTGATGCAGACAATTCAACATCAGGGAGATGATAACCTGGTACGAGATAATGAGATAGCAAGTCAAGAACTCAGAACATACTGTGTGTTCCAGAATGCCAGGCAGGAGTTTGGGCTGAGAAATACTTCCTGGGATGATGCAGGGTAGCCCCAGGGACCTCAGTGACATGGGGAGAGGGGAGTATTAGGAGCCACAAGGCCATTTAGATCACACATATATACACATACATATGCATACACTCTCACATCCAGATCACCAGTAACAACCCAGATTCCTGGGTTCCCCACTGCTAGGTCTAAATGTTTGTGTTCTTCCCAAATTCATATGTTGAAATCCTAACCCCAAGGCGATGGTATTAGGTGGTGGGGCCTTTGGGGGTGATTAAATAGTGAGGATGGAGCCCTCTTAAGTGGGATGAGTGCCCTTATAAAAAAAAGGCCATAGAGAGACACCTCATCACTTCAACCATGTGAGGACACAGAAGTCTTTGAGGAAGTGGACCCTCACCAGTGCCTTGATCTTGGACTTCCCAGCCTCCAGAACTATGAGAAATAAATGTTTGTTGTTTATAAGCCATCCAAGTGATGGTATTTTGTTACAGCAGATTAAAAAGACTAAGATGCCTACATAGAAGGCATTGATACAGTACTTCTCAAACAGTGTATCAGACTTCTCAAATGTATATCTGAATCACTCCTGGGCCTTGTTTAAAATATAGCCTCTAGGCCGGGCTTGGTGGCTCAGCATGTAATCCCAGCACTTTGGGAGGCCTAGGTGAGTGGACTGCCTGAGCCTGCGGGTTCAAGACCCGCCCAGGGAACTTGGCAAGACTTCATCTCTACAATAAATCAAAAATTAACCAGGCATGGTAGCATGTGCCTGTAGTTCCAGCTACTTGGAAGGCTGCGGCAGAAGGATCGCTGGAGTCCCGCAGGTCGAGGCTGCGGTGACCGGGAGCATGCCACTGCACTCCAGTCGGGGTGATGGAGTGAGACTCCAACACAAAAAAAAAAAAAAGATATAGACTCTAAAGCAGCAGGTCAGAAGTGAGACCTGAGATTCTACATTTCTTTTTCTTTTTTTTTTTTTTTTGAGTTAGAGTCTCACTGTTGCCCAGGCTAGAGTGCAGTCACGTGCTCACGGCCACTGCAGCCTCAACCTGCTGGGCTCAGGCGATCCTTCTGCCTCAGCCTTCCAAGTAGCTGGAACTACAGGTGCGTGCCCCCAAGCCTAGCTACTTTTTAAAAAATTTATTGTAGAGATGAGGTCTTGCCAAGTTGTCCAGTCTGGTCTTGAATCCCTGGACTCAGACAATCCTTTTGCCTCGGCCTCCCAAAGTGCTGGGATTACAGGCTTGAGCCACCATGCCCAGCTGAGATTCTACATTTCTAATGAGCTCCCAGCTGGTACTGATGCTGCTGGTCCAGGGACCATCCTTGAGGAGCAAGTTCCAATCACTTAAGAGTGATCTATTTTCATGACCATTCCTCTATTCCAGGGGCTGTCAGAGTATTGCCATGAGTCTAGCTTCTCCAAGACATTTTCTTGTCTATTCTGAGGTCTTGTGTATGGAATGGGACCTCACTGAGCATGGCATGGCAAAGAATGGCAGAAGACAGGGTAGATACACTGAGTCCAAAGTGCCTTGGAATGACAACTTCCATCACTTTGAAATAACCCAAGACACTGTCCTCCAGCTTTAGGTTTGGTCATATATAGATCATGATAGGAGAACCAGGTAACCTCTACCACTTGGATTTTCTCTCTGGAGCTAGTGCCAGTTCATGTTCTTCTTCTAAAAGTATTTGCCCATCTGGAAAGTCTCCTGGTTGTCCTTCTTGGTATTTTATATCTCTCTTAGGAGCAACTCAGCCATCAGGAAGTCAGTCGTACTGAGTGGACTGAGGATGTGATATGTACAGAACTATAGTTGCTATTGCTATGAAATAGGTTATTCTGGAAGAAGATGCCAGGAGTTATGCACAGCATGCTGGGATGGTGAAGAGAGGGACCAAATGAGATGGTAGAGGAGGTATTGAAGTGCAAGTTCTCTTCAAACCCTCTGTGGCTCTATCACTTGGTCATTCATTAGTGGTTTGGGGTGATGGCCAGTAGATTTAGATTCCAAGATTCCAGACCAAGAGATAATCTGGGAACCATGGTGGGATTGAGGAGAGACTGGATGGTACACGACTGACAATAATTTTGATTTGAATTCTTTTAAATATTTATTTAGAAGTGGGAGTAAAAATGAGTTACTTTTAAGCTACTTTTGGCTGCCAAATTATATTTTAAATATGACTGTGTTTTTGTACTTTATAATTGTTGAGAACTATGAAGGGACTGAAATTTTTACCTTCCCTTGCAAGCTAACAAGTTAGACTGTCACAGTTTCATAGATACCAGAAGAAGACACAAGTCTCTTGGGTCAGGACTAAGGACTTTATTACTTATGGCACAGCAAAACAGCCTGATGTTCATGTTGGTTTTCCCTTATATCTCCAAGCTCACAGAGGGAATACAGAGGGGTCTAGGTTAATGTTGTTCATACAGTAGATTTGCATCACAGCTGAGGAACTCAGAGTTTAGGGAACCCGAATCTTTTATAATAGGCTACAAGCAAACCTACCTGACCTTTGCCCCACAGGGAGGTATTATTCACTAGACAATAAATAAGCCTGCCTTCTGCTCTAGAGGGAAACACTAAATCTTCCAAGGCTGTGGCTTAAGGTTAAAGATGTCCTAGAAATGATAATTCAGAACATAGGTGGTCAGTGTCTTTGCTCACAAATATACAGAAATGTGGAAAGCTGTCTTCCAATAATAATAGTGGTAGCTACACTCATATAGCACTTAACTATGCATTAAGAACAGTTCTAAATGCTTTAGTGCTCTAGATATGTTATCTCACTTAATCCTCACAATTCTATGGGGTTATTCCTATTTTACAAGTGAGAAAGTTGAATTTTGTAATGACAGCATTGCAGCGAGCCTATAATAATTTAGATCAGTGGAGAGTCTAACCTATTAGATCTGGAAAGGACATAACATTTTTGAAGAAGCTCTGCAGTGATTCTGATAGACACCAAAGTTTAAAAACCACTAATTTAGGAGATGAGCATCACTTTTTAATTTTTCTTAAATACTCAACAAAAATTGTTACTCCTCTCTATATGTCTACCTAACAAAGCCAAGCATTTTATTTTCTTTTATTTAAAACTCAGAAATTTGAGTTCTTACTAGGTAAGAAAGACTCAAAATAAGAAAAGTAAATAAATAAAAAGAAATAAAGAAAGAGTGCAGACTTTAAAAGGACTGGCTCATTAAATTAAAAAGTGCAATGTTTTTAAATGAAAACAATTACAAAATGGCCAATGTTTCCAAGTTTACATTATATCTTTAGTGGAAAAGCATATTTTCTCACATGATTTTCATAACCATGAATGTTGCAAATCTGCAAAAGATTTGCATTGAAAATGTCAGGAATGATCTTGCTTTTGTTAGGGAGTAACTTACAAGAAAAATTCACGATTAATTCAAAACTGCCCCCACAAAGTTTATTTTACTTTTATATTTTTAATTTAATTTTATTTATTATTTTTATTTATTTATTAGTTTTATTTTATTTATTTATTTATTTGAGTTGGGAGTCTCACCGTGTTGCTCAGGCTGGAGTACAGTGGCATACTCATGTACACTGCAGCCTCAACCTGCTGGGCTCAGGCAATCCTTCCACCTCAGTCTTTCAAGTAGCTGGAACCACAGGCACGTGCCACCATGCCCAGCTAAATTTTTTTGTTTGTTTTTATTGTAGAGATGAGATCTCACCAAGTTGCCCAGGCAGGTCTCGAACCCCTGTGCTCAGGCAATCCTCTCACCTCAGCCTCCCAAAGTGCTAGGATTATAGGTGTGAGCCACCGCTCCTTCTCTGGTACCTCACCCTACATAACTCTTTATCTCTATCTTTTGTAATGTAAACCAAAAGTAAAATTTTAAGCTAGTCAACTGACTGAACAGATCCCCTCTGAGCCAAAGGAAACCTGAAAAATAAATTTTATGCCACAACAGGAAAGGAGGTAGGACACGCCTCATTATACCCCCTTCTTTGTGGAGTTTTAGGCACAACTGACTAGCATTAACACTAAAATAGAGAGCATAAGACCTACAAAACAGACTCTGTGGCAATAAGATAACCAAGTTCCAACCTGACTTTGAAATAGCATCACATGACAAACAACATGCCCTAAAGAAAATAAAAATATTTTACCCCAAAATATGTTGCTTTGACATATTTTGAAATGACCTTGCAAAGCCATCTTTGGGGGAATTTGCATCTGTAGAGAATCTCTTTCCCTAGGAAGAGTCTGACACCTTTTAAGACATTTATTACCTTTTGTCTCTGAATCCTGCTACGTATTTTATTTTTTAAACTTTTAATTTTTTTATTTTAAAGATGTGGGGTACAATTTAGGGTTAAGTATACCAATGTTCATTATGCAGGTACCCTTGTTGATGAGGTGTGCCCTCCCTTCCCCAGGCAGATTCCCACTACTGCCAATCCTGCCTCCCTGTCATCCTTGCCCCTCGGTTTCCCTCTACAGCCAATTCTTTTCTGTTTTTATTTTTATTTTTTGAGGTGGAGTCTCACTCCGTCACCCAGATAGGAGTGCAGTGGCACGCTCCCAGCCACTGCAGGCTTGACCTGCTGGGCTCCGGCGATCCTTCTGTCTCAGCCTTCCAAGTAGCTAGAACTACAGGCGCGCACTACCACGCCCGGCTAATTTTTGATTTATTGTAGAGATGAGGTCTCGCCAAGTTGCCTGGTGTGGGTCTCGAACCTGCGGGCTCAGGCAATCCACTCACCTCGGCCTCCCAAAGCGCTGGTCTGGCCTCAATCCTTCTCTTATAGTATTATGATAGTTGTTCAAGGTTTGGTTATGAATGAGATCATGTGATACTTAGTTCTTTGTTTCTGTGAAAATTCACTCAGTATTATAGACTCTAAGTCCATCCAGGTTGCTGTGAAGTTCATGATTTTGTTCTTCTTTATGACCACATAATATTCCATCATGTACCACTTTTTTTTATCCAGTCCTCTTTTGATGGGTTACACGGTTGGTTCCATGTTCTGGCTATTGTGAACAATGCTGCAATACACATATGTGTGCAGGTATCTTTTTTTATAGAGTGATTTGAGTTCTTCCAGGTATACTCCCAGTAGGGGGATTGTGGGGTTGTATGGAAAGTCAATTTTTAGAACTTTTAGGAATCGCCACACTGTTTTCCACAGAGGCTCTACTAGTTTACACTCCCACCAACAGTGTAGAAGTGTTCCCTTTTCGCCACATCCTCTCCAGCATCTGTTATTTTTTGAATTATTGATGATGGCCATCCTAACCGGAGTTAGGTGATATCTCAGTGTAGTTTTAGTTTGCATTTCTTTGATGACTAGTGAGGCTAAGCATTTTTTTCATGTATCTGTTGACTGCTCCTATGTCTTCTTTTGTAAAGTATCTACTCATATCTTTTGTCCACTTTGTAATGGGACTGTTTGTTTTTCTTTTCAGCACGTTTAAGTTCCTTATAGATGTTAGGTTTTTGTCAGATATACAGTTGGCAAATATTTTTTCCCAATCTGTGGTCTGTCTCCCCACTCTCTTGATGGTTTCTTTAGCTTTGCAGAAGCTTGTCAGTTTGATGAGGTCCCACTTGTCTATCTCATCTCTTATGGCATGGGCACTTGGGGTTTTGATCAGAAATTGGTTGCCAGTTCCAATTTCCATAAGGATGTCTCCTGCATTTTCTAAGGTTATAGTTTGAGGTTTTCCGTGTAGGTCTTTGATCCATTTAGAGTTGATTTTGTGTATGGGGATAGGTAGAGGTCTTGTTTTAATCTTCTGCATGTGGTCAGCCAGTTTTCCCAGCACTATTTACTGAATAGGTTCTCCTCTCCCCAGTTGTTGGTGGTGGAGGCTTTGTTGAAGACAAGTTGGTTAAGAAATTGAGATTTTGAGCCGGGCTCGGTGGCTCAGCCTGTAATCCCGCGCTTTGGGAGGCTGAGGTGAGTGGATTGCCTGAGCCCGCGGGTTCGAGACCCGCCTGGACAAGCGAGACCTCATCTCTACAATAAATCAAAAAATTAGCTGGGCGTGGTAGCACGCGCCTGTAGTTCTGGCTACTTGGAAG
>CAUYQG010248676.1:0-18350 GCA_963574415.1 Tarsius wallacei
GGCACAGTCCTCTAATTAAAAATGATTCTAATGGTTGTGGGGATTAGCCGCCGGTTCCACGTCGGCCGAATCCACATAAAAAAAAAAAAAAAAAAAAAGAGAGAGAGGGCAATACATGTTAAAGGACTTGGCCAGTAAAGAGTACTAAGTTGGCTCACCATTCCCAGTGACTTTTCAGCCCACTTCATCTTCTTTTTCCTGGTTTGCTTCAATGTCAGTGTGTGCTATTTACTCCCTACCTAGGCACTCTCCTCACCAGAATATTATGTCCTTTGTATCTTATTTTGCAGGGGATTTTATTTAATTTTTATTTATTTATTTTTTCCTTACAACTCACATTTCTCTGAATGCAGTGATTTTATTTTGCTTTTCCATTGACTCTCCTGTATCTAGTGTTGATGAAAAGATGTCAAACTCTGTAAAAATTTTTTTTTTTTTAAATTGGAGTCTCATTCTGTCATCTAGACTGGAGTGCAGTAGCCTGGAACTACAGGTGTGCGCTACCATGCCCGTCTAATTTTTTTTTTTTGAGTTGGAGTCTCACTCTGTCGCCCAGACTGGAGTGCAGTGGCCGCTTCCGGCCACCGCTGCCTCGACCTGCTGGGCTAATTTTTGATTTATTGTAGAGATGAGGTCTCGCCAAGTTGCCCAGGCAGGTCTCGAGCCCGCGGGTTCAGGCAATCCACTCACCTCGGCCTCCCAAAGTGCTGGGATTACAGGCTGAACCACCGAGCCCGGCCTCATTGTTCATTTTAAACTGTGATAATATTAGTCATGCTGTGGCTCATATGTGGAGCAGTGTCCTGTGAGATAGTATTGAATACACACCTGAGATTTCTTCTGCCCAAGCAGCAAGGGAGCTGGGGTATTTATTCACCCCTGCTGTCAGTCATTGATGGAGGGCTGACCTTAAGTGGGATGGGGGCCATTAATTCTGGCCAGCACCCCCTGCAGGCAATTGCAGCATTCAGGGGTCAGAGAAAGCTTTCAGCAGAGAGGCATAGAGGACTTGGCAGCTGAAGTCAGTAGATGTCATAAGATTTTGATCACAATAAATAATATCAGGCCAGGCTCGGTGATTCAACCTGTAATCCTAGCATTTTGGGAGGCTGAGGCAAGTGGATTGCCTGAGCCCATGGGTTTGAGACCAGCTTGGGCAACTCGGTAAGACCTTGTTTCTACAATAAATAAAAAATTAGCCAGGTGTGGTAGCGCACGCCTGTAGTACTGGCTACTTAGAAGGCTGAGGTGGAAGGATCGCCAGAGCCCAGCAGTTCGACGCTTGGGTGGCTGTGAGTGTGCCACTGTGCTCCAGCCTGGGTGACAGAGTGAGACTCCAACTCAAATTAAAAAATAAAAATAAAAATGTTGAAAACATAAATTATCTATTTGTCTGTGCTATGGCAAACTTCATTGCAGTCTGATCTGGCTTTTTCCTTGTGCCATGGTTTTTAAGAACATTCTCTCCCCTATCCTAGACTGTTAAGTGTTGAAAAAAATGCAAATTTAACTATAAATATAGTATAACATAGTTAGGAAATGCTTTTCCCCACCAAAAAAAACCCAAATCAAGTGGAACTTGGGGTTTGTCCATGTCGTGGATCCTTTCTTAATCCACATATTTAAGGATTGGCTAGATAATACCCATTTTTTGTCTGTGGCTTATCAACTCTTGTGGTTATTAATCAAGAGTAAAGCCATAAAGTTCTGAGGCTGCTTGGGAGATAGACTCCACCTCTGAGCTGCCAGAATCCTAATGCCCTCTTATTTCTTTCCCAGGAGCCATTTATTGAAACTCGCCAGGATGGTGTCTCTCGCAGAGTCATCCCCCCAGCCAGGTGCCTACTCATTCTTAGACCTATTCCTTGCCAAAGGCCAGTAAAATTTTAATTGAACCCAGGAGTCAAGACCTGGAACCAGGTGATGGAGGTGAATCATCACCTAGCCTTTTGGCTCTTTCAGAAAGATGTATTCCCCAATACTTGGCCCATCACCCTCCATTATTGCTTTTTTCCTGTAGCCATTCACGTAGCTGGAAGGGATAGTATCTCTAATGATGAAGTGTTAAGAAAAGTTGAGGGAATGATTGACTAAAAAAGAGATGGGCTCTTGACACATTCACGATTGGCAAATTTTTTACTTTCCTAATACTGAAAGCGGGTGGGGAAAAAAAATCTGAAGCTGGTTGCCACACAAAAAATCTGAAGTTGGTTAAGCACAAGTGAAATGGTCTTTTCTAAATTGTCATCTTTTTCACGGTACAGCTGAGAGTTGCAGACATACCCAGTAGTTGCCTGAGATACCATTCTGACTAGCATTCTGTACTTTGTATTTTTATTCAGATTGTAAACCGAATATAATAAATATATATTTCTTTGTTTACATTGCATCATTACATCACTATCTGTCTCACTATCCCTAATAAATTCACTGGATTCACCTTTGACCTTGGAACTCTCATTAGAATGTATTTATCCATTTTTCATAATTATGGTAAATTATTTTTAACATTGAAGTATGAAAACCCTGAAATATCAAAATACAAGTATACAACATTAATCACATCAAAATAATGACCAACCTGCTATTTTTACCAACTACATAAATCAATAACAACATTGTGCAGTCAATATCAGATAATGATCTCAATTAACTTTCTCGCTCCTTGCTACACTATTCATTTTCAAGCAAAATATAATAACACACATATGACAATGTTGCAGTATTCAGAAACAGAACTTGCAAAGTCATAAATTGACTTCAGCAGCAACCAGGAACAGAATTTGGAATGGCATAAATTCATGTCAGTGGTCGTGAATGAGTTAAGAAATTGTAAAATAGCAAATGCTGTTAGATGTTCAGGTCCTTAGATCTCACTGATTCGGGTAAGGATTGCTGTCAAGGGGTGTGATATTAAAACATGTTCTCTCCTGGTTCTCCCTCCTTTCCTACTTTAGACATACACATGTCAGTTTTTTGCCCCCTCTCCCTCCTTAGTCCATCCAGGCCAACATTCGTGCTGAGTGTCCTGTGGAAGACCAGCATGGCCTTCCCCTGGGAGAGAGGTACCCTTGGGAAATCATTTGGGCTAGGAGTGGGTATATGCCTTGAGGCCCCAAAGCTGGTGCTTGATAGTCTCTGCCACTGGCACTGCAGTAGGTGGAGAAAGTCTCTCTGCTCCCTCATGTGGCCCATGGGCGGGGGGCTGTCTGCAGGATGATGTCCACAGAAAGCGCCAACAGCTTCACTCTGATCGGGGAGGCATCTGATGGTGGCACCATGGAGAATCTCAGCCGAAGACTGAAGGCAAGTCAGCCCCTTCCCAGCACCAAACAGCAGGCCTGGCCTGTAGAGGGGGTGGTTGGGCAAGTACCATGGGGGAGACCCTCCCCTAATTCTCCACACTTCCAGGTCACTGGGGACCTTTTTGACATCATGTCGGGCCAGACAGATGTGGATCACCCGCTGTGTGAGGAATGCACAGATACTCTTTTAGACCAGCTGGACACTCAGCTCAATGTCACTGAAAATGAGTGTCAGAACTACAAGTGAGTGCCTCCAGAGCCAGGCCCCGGAGCTGTACTGCTCTGGGACTGCTTGGCCCTCCCCACCAGCTCCGTTCCACCCAGACAATGAAACAGCTTCTCACTGGTAAGTATGCTGCGCCTGTGTCTCTGGCAGACGCTGTTTGGAGATCCTAGAACAAATGAATGAGGATGACAGTGAGCAGCTGCAGATGGAGCTAAAGGAACTGGCGCTCGAGGAGGAGAGGCTGATCCAGGAGCTGGAGGATGTGGAGAAGAACCGTAAGCTCGTGGCAGAAAGTCTCGAGAAGGTTCAGGCTGAGGCCGAGAGACTGGATCAGGAAGAAGCTCAGTGAGTGCTTACTTTTTTCTGTCTTCCTGTCTTCAAGGCTCCAGGAGAGGAAATGTCTTCCAGCTGAATGTGCCTGATTAATTAGTAAACTGTAGTCAGCTGTCAGTCAGCAGCTTGTCTGCTTCAGTTCCTGCATATTGTTTCCAGGCCCTGTTTCTAGAGGTTATCGTGTGAAAAGTCAGCATGGTTAAGTGAAAAAGGATGTTGGTTAAAAAGAGAGTATAGGCCGGGCTCGGTGGCTCAGCCTGTAATCCCAGCGCTTTGGGAGGCCGAGGCGAGTGGATTGCCTGAGCCTGCAGGTTCGAGACCTGCCTGGGCAACTTGGCAAGACCTCGTCTCTACCATAAATCAAAAAATTAGCCGGGTGTGGTAGCGTGCGCCTGTAGTTCCGGCTACTTGGAAGGCTGAGGTGGAAGGATCACCAGAGCCCAGCAGGGCGAGGCTGTGGTGGCTGGAAGTGTGCCACTGCACTCCAGTGTGGGTAACAGAGTGAGACTCCAACTCAAAAAAAAAAAGAGTGTAGAAGCCAAGGCTTTGTCTTGGCTCTATCCTCTAGGGAATTGGCTTATCTGGGTAAGTCAGCCATTTATGCCCATCTGGAGAGATGAGCATATCAGCCTATGTTTGTTCCCTCCCAGCTCAAAGATGTCATGGGTTCTTGACCTGAGAGAACACTGTACGGTGGAGGAGACACAGTGTCACATTCACTAGAATTGGGAGAAGTGAAGGACAGAGAAAAGTCCAGTTTTTCACAATGTAGTATAACAAATTTCACTGAAAGTCGTGTACACTACCTATTTGAAGGACAGTTAGTGGGTCACACCTGTAATCCCAGCACTTTGGGAGGCTGAAGTGGGAGGATCACTTAAGCCTAGGAGTTCAAGGCTGCAGTGAGCTGTGATCATGCCACTGCACTCTAGCCTGGGCAACACCCGGACCCTGTCTCTTAAAAAAAAGATGTGGGTCACCCACTGTGTGAGGAATGCACAAATGCTTTTTTGGACTAGCTGGACGCTCAGCTCAATGTCACTGAAAATGAGTGTCAAAACTACAAGAAGTGCTTCCAGAGCCTGGCCTCGGAGCTGTCACTTTAAAAAAATAAATACAGAGAGTAAGTGTATAGAAGTGAAGCTATAAAGACCAATAATGGCCAATTCATGGAAGAAACCACTCACAACCCATTCACCTCACTTCTCAAAAAGGTCAGAAATAAGAGGTTTTCTGGCCTGGTTTAAGATAATTATTTTTTTCCTCTACCTTTTTGCATATGGGCAGCTGGAATTTGAGACATTTTTGTCCCTTCCAGGCAAAATAACTAGGGCATATATGTTCCTCTGAGTAGGCTCTGTGCCAAATATAAAGGATGCTCTAGGGCCAGGCCAGGCTCACTCCTGTAATCCCAGCACTTTGAAAGACCGTGGTGGAAGGATTGCTTGAACCCAGGAATTGGTGACCAGCTTAGGCAACATGAGGAGACCTCTTCTCTACTAAAAAAAAAAAAAAAATTGCCAAGCCTCCTAGCTACTTGGGGGGCTGAGGTGGAAGGATCGCCTTAGCCCTGGAGGTTGAGGCTATAGTGAGCTGTGATCTGATTGTGCCACTGCACTACAGCCTGGGTGACAGAGTGAGACCCAAATTAAAAAAAAAAAAGATGCTGTAGCTAGAGGTAGCCGTAATCCCTAGAGTAAATTGTTCAGAGGCACAGTGAGAGAGAAACTTCAGCTCCTATACTAAACTAACAGCCTTCAGTGGCCCCCTTGGCTGCTTACAGGTATCAGAGAGAATATAGTGAATTTAAACGGCAGCAGCTGGAGCTGGATGATGAGCTGAAGAGTGTAGAAAACCAGATGCGTTATGCCCAGATGCAGCTGGACAAACTGAAGAAAACCAACGTCTTCAATGCAACTTTCCACATCTGGTAATGAGGACTGGAGGATGAGGAGCATCTGGGGGGAGCACTGCACTTGTTTAGCTCTTGACCTTTAAGCCAGGGTAGCCACCACTCACAAAAGGGAGACAGTGTGTTATCTTCATCCACTAGGTTTCTTTCATTCCTCACGATGCGGTAGGCACAAGCAGGGGATTGGAATTCTAGAGCTTGAGAACGCACTCCCTTCTAAGGAAAGGAAAAGATCTGAGCTGTCCGGCCCCTGGAAAATCTGGTCAGCTGCCCGGTGCTGATTTTTATTCCCAGGGTCATTCATGTATTAACTGATGCTTTATCCATTTACCTTGTAACTGTTGAGCACTTACTATGTGCTAGGTGCTGTCCTAAGCACCAGGAGGCAACAGCAGACAACACAAAATGCAGTCTGCCTTCTCATTACTTATAATCTGGTGGAAGGGATGGATGTTAATAAGCACTTGTAGTACAGGGCACTTTACCCAATTTGGGGAGGCCACATGAAACGTTTCCCCCAGAGGAGGTTGATGTTTAAGCTGAGAGGTGAAGTCCTGAGGGGTAGGAGAGGTTGTTCCTGGCACGGAGAATATCATGTGCCAAGAAATGGAGGAAAGGGAGTGGTGCATTCAGAGAACTGAAAGGAGCTTATTGTGACTGAAGAATGAGTGTAAAGGGGAAAGTGACCGGATATGAAACTGGAGAGTTACCAGTTCCTAAAGGATCTTGTAGGCCTCATTAACGGGTTTGGACTTGATCCAGAAGGTAGTGGGAGCCACTGAAGCATCTTAGGCAGGAAAGTGACGTGATTACATTGTATTTGTGAATGATAGCTTACCTGCAAGGGATGACTTGGCACGAAGTGGTATTATTGCAAGGAGACTTGTCAGCAGGAATCTAAAGGGAAAGGAGAAGTAGCATTGACTTTGGAGAGAAATGGGCAGATTTAAGAGATTTAGGAGGTAGATTCAGCAGAGCTTGGTAGTTCTGCGGGAAGGAAGCAGAGAGAGAGCATTCACGAATAACACCCAGGTTTCTGCTTTCACATCGGAGCAGCAGGGGGAAAGATGATGACTCAAGCTTTGGACATGTATTTAAAGTGCCAAGAAGAGCTTGGATATATGAATCTAAAGATAAGGAGAGAGATTTATGCTAGGTTTTGGGTGAAAGCGGGAAATCTCTGAAGTTGTAAGTAATCCCTGTATTTTCTCCCACCCTTCCACCTTCTGTAGGCACAGTGGACAATTTGGCACAATCAATAACTTCAGACTGGGTCGCCTGCCCAGTGTTCCTGTGGAATGGAATGAGATTAATGCTGCTTGGGGCCAGACCGTGTTGCTGCTCCATGCTCTGGCCAATAAGATGGGTCTGAAATTTCAGAGGTAGGAAATGTAGTCCTTTCTTATGTCTTAGATGTAATCTGTGCCTCCAACCTGGTACACCATGGCAGGAGCCCTTGTTGCCAACATACTGGGTGTTTTCTCTGCCTGGAGACAGTCTGCTTCTGGTTTTCCCCTCATCACAGAGCTCTTTGCGCTGAGCATGCAGTCATTGAGCTGCATGACCATAGCAGTAGTCTCCAACCTACAGTTTCCAGACTTTAGTAGTTCTCAGGATATTTTCAGTTTTTTTTTCCCTTTTTTCTAATCCCATAATAGATTAGTGGCATTGATTTTTGCATGAGTATAAAGACTGGGTCTTGCTATGTTGCCCAGGCTGGTCTCGAACTCCCAGTTCAAGCAAACCTCCCACCTCGGCCTCCCAAAGTGCTGGGATTACAGGTGTAAGCCGCCACACCTGGTGGCCTTGTTTTTTAAAATCTTAACCAAAACATTGCATTTGTCCATGGAAGGCCCCCAGATAATTATATAATACATGTAGTTTGTTCAGTAAATAAAATCTTTTAAACATGCATCCTATGGGGAGGTTGGAAGGGAGTTTAGAATAATAAAAGAAGTCCATAGATAGGATGAAGAGTGAAAATCATTAGATAATAACTTCCCAGTAATCACTTTAGGATGGATACTTCCTCTGTTCATCTCTGTTTTAGGTATCGACTTGTTCCTTACGGAAACCATTCATATCTGGAGTCTCTGACAGACAAATCTAAGGTATTCTGGAAAGCTCCATTTTCACTGGAATGCAGAGTTCTTATAACTCCTAATGAAATGGGTGGTTTGCTTTGATATTGGCATTATTCACTTTCTTTCCTAGACTGAGATATCTTATGAAGAGCCACTCTCTTATTCGATATCTTGTCTTGTTCGGTTTTAGTTCTTTGGAGTGGAGCTTGTGGAGAAAAATTAGGTTTTTGCAGTCTGTTGAGTAGGGATATGGGCAGGTCAGAAGAAGATGTGTGTGCCAGGAGAGGGAAAGAATACCACAAGGTGTAGATGTTTATAGGTTGAGCATCCTTTATCTTTTTTCTTTTTTGAGTTGGAGTCTCACTCTATCAGAGGTCAGTGGCATCATGATCATGGCTACCTCAGCCTCAGTGTGCTCAGGCAATCCTTCTGCCTCAACTTTCCAAGTAGCTGTGACTACAGGTGTGTGCCACTATGCCTGGGTAATTTTTTAATTTATTGTAGAGACGGGTCTCACCATGTTGCCCAGACTGGTCTTGAACTCCTGGGCTCAGGCAGTCCTCTTGCCTCAGCCTCCCAAAGTGCTGGGATTACTAGCGTGAGCCACCGTACCTGGCCTGAGTATCCCTTATCTAAAATGTTTGGAACGTGTTTCAGATTTTGGAATTTTTTCAAATTTTGGAATATTTGCATATACATAATGAGCAATCTTGGGGATGGGACCCAAGTCTAAACATGAAACTCATTTATGTTTCATGTATACCTTAAACATATAGGATAAAGGTAATTTTACATGCTATTTTTAATAATTTTGTACACAAAACAAAGTTTGTATACATTGAATCATCAGAAAGCAGAGGTGTCAGGTATGGAATTTTCCACTTGTGGCATCATGTTGTTGGCACTCAAAAAGTTTCAGGTTTTGGAGCATTTTGGGTTTCAGATTTTTGGATTAAGGATGCTCAACCTGCAGTACATTTCTACCGATGGTGCAGCAGTTCTGCTTTGTTATTTGCCTGAGGTTATTCAGTCGTTTGAGGATATGGAAGATATTGCCCACTGTGTTTTGAGTGGGGTAGAGATAGAACATGATCTGAGAGATTAATAGGATTGGGAACAATCTCGGGTAGCCTGTCTCTGTACCACACCCATAGCCAGTTCTCTCTTCTTGGGCAGGAGCTGCCATTATACTGTTCTGGGGGGTTGCGGTTTTTCTGGGACAACAAGTTTGACCATGCAATGGTGGCTTTCCTGGACTGTGTGCAGCAGTTCAAAGAAGAGGTTGAAAAAGGCGAGACACGTTTTTGCCTTCCTTACAGGTCAGTATCCCCCAATGCTGAGTGAACCTATAACAAGACCAAATTGAACACAATTGAAGCAACAGTAAGAATGGAGGCAAAACATAGTATATATGGTGGGAAAGCAGAAAGTGGTACAGAATTACATGACACTGATGGGCAAAGACTAATCCAATACTGCAAGCAGGACAAAATGTGACCACCTAGTCCCTAGAGTAAAAGAATGTTGGCTTAGATGGTCCTGGGGATTTTCTTGGCACAGAGCTCAAGCCTGCTCTCTAGTTTCAGGGAGGTTTCTCCCTGAAGCCCTTGGAAATATACAGGAATGCATCTCTTGGTCAGATTTTGTAGGAGCCCAGTGATGGATGGAAACCCTAGTTCTTACCTAGAGCAAGGTTGCTTCTTTCACCCCAAAACAAAGCATTTCTTTTCTTCTGCCTCTCTTCTCCCCACATGAGTTCAGAGATGCCTAGGAAAACAGTGAGGAGTACTGTAACCCTCATTCACCCCCTGCTCCAGGCTTCTCTTCTGTTTGGGTGTGTGTCCTGTCCCTGCACTCTGCAATGACAATGAGGCTCTTGTGACAGTCTTCTTGATTTTTGGCTTTAAAGCAAATCCAAAATACACTACCGTTCCTTACCAAGTGTTCTTTAATAGATAAAATGACGTGAATGGTCCCATGATCAAGTCCCTGCCCGTTTGCCTGAACTGACTTAACCTGGATCTGTTACTAATGAGTTCTGCTGTGTCCATCTGCAGGATGGATGTGGAGAAAGGCAAGATTGAAGACACAGGAGGCAGCGGCGGCTCCTATTCCATCAAAACCCAGTTTAACTCTGAGGAACAGTGGACAAAAGCTCTCAAGTTCATGCTGACGAATCTTAAGTGGGGTCTTGCTTGGGTATCCTCCCAATTTTATAACAAATGACTTTCTTTTTTTCCCTAGGGGATGTTTGCCTTAAAGGCTTTAAATTTTGTTTTGTTTGCAAAAATGTTTTAAATTAAATTCAGGTAATATTAAACAGCACATGTTTACAATACCAAAAAAGAAAAAATCCACAACAGCCACTTTATTTAAAATATCATACGACAGATAGTTACAACATGCCATGTATAGCCGCCAGCCCTTGTCGTAGTTTTGACTCTTAACCCCATGCCGTCCTTTCCCTTTCTCCCATGAAAACAACTAATTTAAGTTTGCTTTTGCTTTTTCTTAACCTAGTTGAATTGAGATCGATGTTTTCTCACTGGATTTTATCTCTCTCAACTTCCTGTGCTTACAATATGAAATAGAAACTTTTGTCTCCACTGAGATGGCGATATGTTTGAGGTGCATAGTTGGATAATGTGGGAAAATGACATCTAAGCTTTGCCTGGTTGGCATGTGATGTGTTCAGAAGCTTGAAATTCAACACTTCTCACTTGGTTTTAGTGCCGAATGCCTACTCTGCTCTGTGGTAGAGATATGAAATGGTGTTTGATACTGCTTGAGACCTTATGGAGAGATTTAATTATTTGTAATAAAAGATTTGCTAGAGTCTGATAACTGCCCAGAGTGCACTGTTGGGTTTTTCTTTCACTAAAATAGAATACTCAATCTTTCAAGAAAGTTGAATTCAAGTGCAGGTATGTGGAAATTCTGTTGAGACGTGTTTAGAAATGAGTTAGTTTTCATTTTAAAAAAGACTCTAGTAAAAATAGATAGCTGTTGAGGAAGCACTATTTGTTTAGATCTCAATAACAGAGCAGAGATGTTAAACTAACTTTAAGGGGAACTGAGGGCTACCTCCTTGATGCTCAGTCAAGGTCACCCAAACTGTCTGTTTTTGAATCCCTGATGAATACTAATCTCCATGTCTGATGTTCTTTTTTAATGAAATGAAGTTAAAGAAAAGTCATAAATATATTGATAAACAAAAAAGAACCAACTTCACTAATCTGTCTCCTCCCAGCTCTTTGACATTTTCAGTCTGATATGACAAAAAGGACATGTTTGTCTACCTTAGCTTTCTCTGATGCAGAAAAATAATCATAAAATTGGAAAACAAAATACAGTCCAAAAGAGACTTGGAACTTTTGTACCCTGAGTATGAAAGTAAACAGAGGCGGCATAAGTGCAGTGACGGAAGACTGTTTATATTTGGCAGATTCAGCCTGCCTCATGTGTTAGAGGAAACAGCAGCCCTCAGAGCTCTGGCTGCCAGGTGGGAAGGAACAGGCTGCTGTCGCCCTGGAGTGTTGGCTCCCACGCTGTGAGTCAGGATTACATAAGAGAACTCAGCAATGCTCGCCAAGGCAATACCAGTGATGCTCTGCAAATGCCCCACCACCTTTAGGAATAGAGACAGATTTCTTATTACTAAATCTCAACATGTTTTAGCACAAACACATTACTTGGGATGTTCTCTCTCAAGCTACAAGTAAATCTTTTAATTCTCTGAACTTAGGAGGAAGATCAATTCCAGATTCCAGTGTTTGTCAATGACCAAATTACATTAGAATACCTTTGCCCTGATAGTGTTAGCATGGAAACTTTCCCTGGCTAGAGATGAGTTTTCTGAAAGATAAGAGGGATATTTGGGCCTTGACGTTTTCTTCATTTGAGAAGATATACTTACTGGACTTTTAACATAATAGTGGGTCATCATTATAAAGGGAAATGAACAAGCTGAACTTGGGACTCCATTGCCAATTTCGTGAGAGGAAAAAAAGAAAACGTTTCAGTCCTATCCTAGTTTTTTCCATCCCGAATCCTGTGCACTCATCCTAATCCAGGGTCTTGACACTTACCTTCTTTGGTTGTTTTCTGTTTTCCTTTAACTGATGGGGAAATGCTTTCTATTAAATGAATTCTGACCATGCTGGTCCTGCTCAGTGGTGCATACCTGGCTCCAGCACTCATGGTTTTGGATGAAAGCACTTGCTGCAATGATGCCTACTGCCAACAACATGAAGTCTTCCTTTACTGAAATAAACTTTTCCCTGAGTGATTAAAACCATATTAATTTTAGAGCTAGAATGAAACTTGGTCTTCCAAATCCTAGAGTCATGGAACTTCAACTATGAATTGTTTATGTTGATCATCTTGAATTTTTTAGATGTAGAAGGAAATGATCAAGTGATAGCTCACTGATCTGCTCCCCCATCATCCCCCAACTCAGCTGGGATTAAAACAAGAGCCTGAATGGTTTACGGCCCTTTTGTTCTATTTGTCTCCCTAACAAACGTAACAGTCTTTTAGCCAGTCTGACTTTACGGTAATCAAACACTTGAGTCCAAGTTGCAACCCTCTGACTGGCTTTTTTTCCCTAAGTGACTATAAAAACAGACCAGTCATAAGCAGCTATAAAGAAAGAACTAGGAAAGAAAATATGTTAATTACTTGAAGTAATTTAAATTTAAAAGTAAAAGCCTTTAGGGTTTTCCTGACTGAGTTCAGTCATCTGCATCCAAGCAACATATTGGAAGTTAATGGGAACCAGGTAACCTTGTAGGTTATCTGTGGACTTGATGCCTTGCTAGGTTAATTCCTTTCCCCAAATTCTTGTGGTCTGTCTCCAACTCTCTGTTCCTGGAAGGAACCTACCCTCTACCCTGTAGGAGTTGCCTTACCCTTGTAGCTGGCTGGGTGTGGAGTTCTTAATTGAAACCCGCAGCAGGTTCTCATATATGGGTTCATGCAGAAGATAGACCAGGTCGAGCAGGGTCAGGCAGGTTGCATGCAGCTGTGTGGCTGGGACCAAACAGCCATTGTATCCTGGGCAGAGTGTAGGCATTATAGGGATTAATTGGATTATCTCTGATCATAACCACAGTTGTCTTGTGACATAAAACTGTTGAGCTGCTAGTGAGCTTCTTGGTTACTATGTTCTATAAGAAACCTATTTAGCTTGAGATCAGTTTTGAGGGAGGTAGAGAAAAGGAGAGGTAGAGAAACCTCCATCTTTGGTATATATACAGTATTTTTGTTCCTCTCTCATCTTATGCCTTTCTATAAAATAAACTCTTTGATCCTGCAATTAAAAGGTTTCTAATGAGTCCAAACAGAAACCAGTTGTTGAGACCTCTGAGCTGCTTTCCCTGACAACTGCCAAAGGGAAACACCTTTCTCAATTATCCAGGGACACCATCAGGCTCCCTACTATTCATCAGCAGGTCCAGCCCACTGCTCCCAAAGCCCTGTGCACATTGTACTGTCTTTTATGGAAGTCTCCAGCCCATATTTCCTGACACAATAAAGTACCTAAAACCTCTAGAAGCATCTCCACATATGCCAGGGGAGTGGGCAGATTGATTTGGAAGTCCAAGGATTTCAAAACATCAAGCTCTGACTCCAGTAGTTCTTCTTTAGTGTATAGATACCCTAAAGCCTGGAGGAAATTCAAGGCTGTCACGTTGCTGATTATCTGTGCAAAGAAAAAAATAGAGGGAGAGAAGGATGTCAGAGCCATAGGTAGAGTTTCCGTGTTGGAGTGCACGAAGCCCCTCACAATCCAGCCCACACCTTCATGCAGTCTTATAACTCTCCCAACACTGCCACTCACAATTACTTGCAGCTCCCCAGTCCACATGCTCTTCCTCTCCAAGCCACTACACCAGCTGTTTTCTGTGTCTGGATCTTCCTTCCTTTTGTCTCCTATCCCTGTTCTCCCTATTCTCTTAGGATCCACCTGTCTCCCACCACTCCACCCCACACTTCAAGAAGTCATTTTTGGCCAGGTGTGGTGACTCAGCCTATAATCTCAGCTCTTTGGGAGGCCAAGGCAAGAGGATTGCCTGAGCCCGGGGGTTCAAGACCAGCCTGGGTAACTTGGTAAGACCTTGTCTCTACAATAAATTAAAAAAAAAAAAAATAAGCTGGGCATGGTAATGCACACCTGTAATTCCAGCTACTTGGAAGGCTGAGGTGAAAGGATCGCCTAAGCCCAGCAGGTCAAGATTGCAGTGGCCATGAGTGTGCCACTGCACTCCAGCCTGGGCGACAGAGTGAAACTCCAACTCAAAAAAAGTAATTTTCTCTACACTTTCTTGACTCCAAGGCTGATGAGGTGCATTCATAGCCATCTGTGTTTACACTAACCAGGGCACTTTTCACACTATTTTCATGTGTGCCTTTTCCCATTACATGCTAAGTTTCTTGCACAGGAAATGATTTTACTATTGTAGCCATGGCACTTAGTGCAGCATCTGGTCATAGAATAAACTGTAAATATTTATTGACTGCATGATATTTTACTGTGTAGTCACTGGGAAGTGATGTGGAAGCATTCTATCCCTTATAATGTTTAAGAGTTTGCCTTTAATACTGATAAGTATGTTGGCAGTTCAGGCATCTTATGTAAACTGCCCTTGAGTCCAAGGGGAGGAAAGGTGACCTGTATGAATGATGGCATGTGTCCAGCAATTATACTTTGGGAACGGAACTTCAGGCTGCTTAATAATCACCTCTGTGTGACTGTGTGTGTGTGTGTGAGGTGTGCTTCAGAAGCATAATGACATCCTGGAATTTCCACATGAGCAGTGTCTTGCCTACAAGCAGGTTTCTCACGCCTGCCTTTGGATGAGCTGGTTCCTTTCTAACACTCAGGTGCCCATGAGCAACCCCAGGTCCTTACTTTGTAATGGAAGGAAAGTTTGCTGGCCAGCTGAACACATGACACAAGGCGGAGGATAAGCTTGTTGGAAAGCTGCTCCTTCAGAGCCCTCCAGTTCTCACCATCTCTCGGCGGGGCTGCAGCTCGCCTGCAGATGTCCTCTGCTCGCTTCACCATGAACCTAGAGGATAGGAAGGAGAGTAGACAAGCCACACTCACACAAGCTAAAGGGGGTTTGCTTCAGACCATGCTACGCTTTATCCTTTCCAATAGCAACGGCCGACTTAAGAAATTCACATCTACGAGTCTAAGTGAGGGGTTGTAAAGCCAGGCCTCAGGGTGAGGGGCTAAAGCTTTGGGTACATTTGCCACTCTGAGAGCTACGACTCACAAAGGTCATCTGCCCAGGGCTTTACCTTTCTAGGATTTCTACAGCCTGGTAGCTCACAGATTTCTCCAGACACAATTGTTCAGACAGGAGAAAAACAAACTCTGCCAAAACAGGAAAAAAGAGCCTAATTCACAAGATGCAACCAAAACCACTCTGTGAACTCCTGGCGTTGTATAAAAGCCATTGGTGGGGCCAGGGAAAGAGGGTCAGGAGGTGAGAAAGATGAGACTGAAACAACCAAAGCTGAGCTTAGTTTCCTTTGCTGCCAAAAGGCAGATCAGAGGCATGAAAAGGAGGCTGACTGAGTGCCAAAGACAAGGGGCCCCTGAGCTTTCCTGTGGGTCTCAGCTGATAAAAGGCTTGGCCAGTTACATGCAAACATACCAGCTAGTCTAGTTGGCCTCTGCACCATGCTGGGAACCCCTAGCTTCAAGGAAGATTCTTGGATGGATAAAACCCTAACCCCTATATTCTGTTTTCAGTGGAATGTTGGCAGGAACAGAAAGGTCCCTCCTGGAGCTTCAATATTCTTTATGACACTGTTTGTTTAGTAACCACCCTCTAGAGAACTCCCATTGCTTTACAAACACAATTCACCTTACAGCTGGACACCATCTTTCCACCACCACTTTGTTGGGTAAATCTGTGGTGGCTGAGCCTCTCCTTGGGAGCAAATTTGCTACTGTGAAGTGGCTTGTTTTGAAGAAACATCTCCTAAATCAGGAAACATAGCCCAATCTGGGGTGAGGGAAGCATCAGGAAGGTGGGAAGGGCAAGATACCTTGGCAGGATTTTGGCCCGCCTCTGTTTCTCTTTGAAATAACAGCTCCAGATAGAATTCTATTTAGCTTGCAATATCATTAGAGGGTGGAAACAAGGGTAAATGTCAATTCTCAACAAAGAAAGCTCCAGCAGACCTAGGAACGTTCAGCACTGATCAGCAAAGAATTACATATATAGTCAAATTATCATATGTCTTCAGAGAAGATCTGCCTTTCTTAGAAAATAGAAAAGTCATGCAAGCACAAGACAGTTGAACAATCTACTCGACACTCATTACACATAGATACACATACAAAACCTCATCGTTATGGAGACTGCAGTTGGTCTGGCCATGTCCAGTGCAGGAGAGAAGTGGCTTAAGCAATTCAGCAAATAAAGTAGAAGACCTAATTTTGCGTTATTAGCCAGTCTTTTTTTTTTTTTTTTTTGAGTTGGAGTCTCACTCTCGCCCAGACTGGAGTGCAGTGATACGCTCCCGGTCACTGCAGCCTCAACCTGCTGGGCTCCGGCGATCCTTCCACCTGTCTTCCAAGTAGCCAGAACTACAGGCGCGCGCTAACACGGCTGGCTAATTTTTGACTTATTGTAGAGACGAGATCTCGCCAAGTTGCCAGAGTGGGTCTCGAACCCGCGGGCTCAGGCAATCCACTCGCCTTGGCCTCCCAAAGTGCTGGGATTACAGGCTGAGCCACCGAGCCCAGCCAAGACAGTCTTTTTACTTGCTGGACTTTAGGCTTTATTTTTTAGTTCTGTTCTTTGTGGTGTGTATGTGCAGTTGCTTGGTTTTGTTTCGGATTGGGTCTGAATTATCTGGGCATTTGTTTATATTTTCCATTTTAATTTGCCAAGAAAACTGAGCTTGGGTTTCATGGAATGGACAAGGGTCCACCCTCTCTCAGACCTCCTAATAGCTGAAGCCCCTGCCCTTCTACCCTTCTAAGCTGGGGCTCCATGTCTCCCCTTCCCATCGCTGCTGAATTTCTTGCAAGCCTGGCTTGCATACCTGCTGCTTTCCCTCTATCAGTCTGTCCCTAAGTTTCTGCAATTTGGCCTCTATGTTTCCCAACTTGCTGAAATGATTATCTCATATGTCCAAGTTGTTAAATATTATTAAATATCATGGCCTTTTTGCAACCCTCATTCCTCTTGATGTCACAGAAACATCTGAAACTGCTGACCTCATCCTTGTGAAGTCCTCCTCTTGGCCTCCGAAAGGCCCTTGGTTCTGTTCCTGTCTCCCCAGCCACTCCTTTTATTGCCTTCACAGTTCTCCTTCCAGCTCCAATCCTTGAATACAAGATGTTTCCCAAGGAGCTGTCCTTGTCCCACTTCTCTTTCCTCCTTCTAGCAGCTTATCCTCTGCCACAGTTGCAACAATACCTATATGAGGATAACTCGAAAACCGGTATCTGGAGTCCTGACCTCTCTTCTGACCTACTTTTGAAACAGCCTGCTAGAAACCTTCCTCTGATGTTCTGCGAGCACCTTAAACTCAGTAGATCCAAAACCAATGCCATCTTTCCCAACAAAAGTCACATTTCCTCCTGTTTTACTTTTGTGGAGAGTGTGTGCTTCCCTTAATGGCGCCACTGCACTCCAGTCTCCTAGGCTCAGCCTTTGGCCTACTCACCTTTTCCTTCTTCACTTTTTGTCCCAGGTAGCCCCTCAAGCGGAATAGATTCAGAGACTCCCCACTCCTTAAATTCATCCGCAGTGGAACCCCAGATTTTGAAACGCTTTTACCCCACCCTCCTTCATCATTCCCTCACCCTGTCACCTGCACGACCCACAGATGCCACTGGTCTGCCTCTTCTCTCATCCTTTTCGTGACGAATCCATCCCTGACATCGCTGTCAAAGTAATTTTTACTAAGGCAGAGATCCCAGTCATATAATTCCCTTATTTAAAAACCTCCATTGTCTTCTTGGTTTCCTTCAGGACCAGGGAAAGACTCCTTCCCTTGGCATTCAGATTTCCACGTGGAATGTCTCCAAACTACCGTTCTGTCTGAATTTCAAGACTCTTCCGCATGCTCTGGCCACTATGGGCTGCATTGTGCCCACATGCATCCCAAGCTCCCCAGCTCCATAGCTGTACTCAGGCCACCCCGTGTTGGTGCAAATACTCCTCCATCCTCCCCCTTCACCAACCAAATGTCCCCCTTCCTTTAAGGTCGACCTGCAATGTCACCATGCCTGGACCACTCCTTAATCTTTCGGAGCATTCCATCACTCCTCTGCATCCCCATAAAACCCTGTTTCTTCTCTCTGATGTCACTTATCTAAGCATGCCTGAATCTAGTCATTTGCATATTTGGCCCAATAGCCCCCCCAAATTGCACATGGTTTGAAAGGAAGGACTATATCTTGGTTTTGGTGTGTTTTTTTTTTGAGTTGGTCTCACTTTGTCGCCCAGACTGGAGTG
>CAUYQG010248677.1:0-28396 GCA_963574415.1 Tarsius wallacei
ATTATGCTTATATAAAGGCCAAAACCGCAGTCTGTGAGAAACAGAAACAATGAGTTTCCAAAGTTAACCATGTCTGCCATAGTTTCAGAGCCTCATACTTAAATCATCAGAGTTCTTTCTGGTTATATATGCCAAATGGTAAAAGGGGGGTGGGGTCAACAGCTCCCGAACACATCCTAGTGGTCTCGGGGTCCACAGCCCTCCCTGATCCCTAACGCTCAGTGGGCCTCCGTGGCCGGCTCCCAACAGCCCACTGTGTTCTTTTCTGTTCACTCCACTGCCAAGAGGGAGAAGCAGAGGCCTGTGCTCAACACCAGCACCTCCATTTCCTACCAGCTTCCTCCTGACGCTTCTTGGCCTCTAGCTCCAACTCCTGTGCAAAACCACCCTCCTCAAGGCTTCCCTCCCTTTCCTTATTTTCTTCAGCTTCAGAAACTGCTTGTCATCTCCTGGAAGTGGGCTTTTTCCAGCGACCTGTTCAAGATCCATCTCACGAAGGCAAGGAGCGCCACACACCTGGGATTTATTCTCCAGAACACACAATCAGAATTCTTGGCACTGGATCTTCAAAGTGAAGGGGGGAAAAGCCCAAGTCACTTTAAAATGAAAACATTCCGTGAGAAAGGAAAAGCAGCCTGGGATGGCTGGGGGAGGGGAAGGAATGTTACCCAGAGACCCAGAGAATTTTAAAATACAGAGTGTCCTCCCAAGAGCTCATCTTTTAGGTTTTCATGGAATATTCCAAACCAGATCTTCCCAAGGAGCTTGAGCTTTGAAATCTCAGCAGAGGCTCCATAATTCCTGGGAGACATTGCATGGTCTGGTGGCAGATGAAGACATGAACAGTGAAAGGCAACAGGGAAGGAAAATGATCAGAAAGCCCAACACAGACAAGACCCTCCAAAATGCACAAGGTCACGAAGCCACACAGGAAAGTGAAGGGCACATGAGTTGCCAGGGGCTCTCATGGGGCAGCTGTGAGGTCACCACTGGGGAGCTGCTACCTCACATGGCTTTTGTGTTTACAGTGGGCACAGAGACCCCAAAGGGTCTGCCTGCTAACTCCTTGAAGAATGCTTTTCAAAGGGGGCTCTATTGGCATTTCAGGCAGGACAATCTTTATCACAAGGGACTCTTCTGCTGGTTGCAGGACATTTAATAGCACCCCTAGAATCTGGACACTAAATGTTAATGGCATGTCACAGTAATAGTGACAATCTACAACAACCACAAACATTTAAAAATGCTTTTTATCAAAGGATTTAGGGGTCATGGCCTCCTGCTGAAAACTAGCTTTCAAGCTTTCTGTGAAATTATAGATCAAGCTGTCTTCAACAAAAAATTTCTGATGAGGAAGAGACTGATGCTGTTCTCAATCGCCAGGTGTCAAGCCTACAAAGGCAGTGGCTGTGCAGGGAGAGAAGTACTGATTGGAGGTGACACCTGTCTTGCATCTCAAGAATCGGTCCAACATGGTGGCACGTGGTCATGTTGCCTCTGCATGGCTGGCCACAGCTCTGGGATCCTGCCGGCCCCACAGTGCTAAAGAAGGGTGCATTCTCACCAGCGTTGGGAGGCCCCTGGCTTGTGACAAATGTCATCCCCTTAGGTGGCAGGTGGTGCTTTTCTGCCCCTTCCTTGTTGACAGGCAGAAAGAGATCCATCAACTGGCATCATTCTCAAGGACTTTAAGAGATCACTCACATCTGGGAGAAGTGGTGCACCAAGGGTTAAGTGGTTTGCCGATGGTCACACAGTAAAAACAACCAGAAGAGCCTACGCACACAAAGTGCTGTGATGCAGTGAGTACTTGATCACGATTACCCATTAGCAATATCATTCCAGCGTCCAGGAAGTCTAGCCATTGCTTTATCTGGCATTTCTCCGGAAGGCAGAGACTCCACCTATCAAGTCAAGTCAAAGTCCAATAAGATGAGCATGAAATGAAATTGAGATTCTCATCCACGAGTCCAGAAGCTTGCTGCTGGCACCGTGGCGGTCCACGGCTGGAGAGGCTTCTGTGTGGGGAGTCAAGACACCGCTAGCACACGGCTGCCAGGCTCACAAGTCTTCCAGAAAGGCAATCAGTCAGACCAAGAGCTGGGCAGGAGGCAGGTTAGCCCCTAGACCCATGGCCAGAAATGGACCTGAGACTGAGTATGACAAGGAGTTGAGGGCTGAGGGAAGAGAAGCCTTGTGTCCAAGATGCTCTCACATGGCCGTGGCAAGTCGTGGCACAAATGGGTGGTGGCTGAGAGGCCCTTGGCATAGGGCCTCCTTTCCCCGCTCCTCTGTCTCCATCTCTTACGTGGTTACTCCCCACTTCTCTTACCACCCCCGAGATCATCGAGCCATCTGTGAAATTCAATGGCTAGTCTGGAGCTCTTATTTCTAAAGCACTATTTCATTCAACATTCTCAGAGCATCCTTAAGAGCTAGGTCTTGCCCTCACGGAGTCAGTGATCCAGCCGGAGAGCAAAGGCTGGGCCAATGCAGCCGCCACCTCTACCCAGCGGGCGTCACGTGGAACATAGACTCTTGTCCCCTCGGCCTGCTCCTCAGGATGCTAGTTCCAGGGACAACGACCTCCCGAAGAAAGGGCTCCAGGGACAAACAATTGAATACTTTTGGGAAATATTGTTACCTCCAAACGAATGTACTAAACGCATTAAGATGTCTTGTAATGAAAGCTTAATTAATGCCAAGCAACCCAACGATTCTCCTAAACTTATCAACAGCCCATGGAAACAATATTCCATTGGCTGTCACCTGCTGGATTCCAGTCAGGGTGATTGGGAATAGGTTTTCAAGAAAAGGCTGCATTTTGACTGGGCCCAGGAGATGAACAGGGCTTTGTCAGGCCCAGTTCTAGACAGCTGTACAGCCCACTCATTCAACACACACTTGCCAAACACTTGTCCTAAAGCAAAGCCCGAGACAGAGTGAAGGGCACTGGCTCCAATGAGAGACAGCCCATCTCAGACCATGCATTTGGGGATACAGGGTCAAGAGAAGCAAAGATAAGTCTGGAGCCGAATAGCAGAAGGACGCATGAGATCAGTCATTTGCCAGGCCACCCGTCACCCATTAGCCTCACTGGCCTAGACAGCGGTAACCCTTTCTGTCCGCTGTAGCCAGTGGAGAAGTCATGGGCAAGCACCTCCCTCATGTGGGCCTCAGTTTCCTCACCTATAAAGTGACCAGATCAAGTAAATTCTCTAAGGTTATTTGAAGCTGCCACATCTCAGGGTTCTGTGGCTGTGAGACAGAAGAAGACAGCACACACCAGTACCGAAAGACAGGGGGTTCTGGGGACGGGAGAATAACTGCTGGCAGACACATGTCAGCAAGCTCCCTTGAAGAAAAGTGAGCAGAGGAAAAGTGGAGCCCAGCTCCTGTTCAGCTCTCAGGCCCTGTCTACCTCTGCCTGGCAACCTAGGCTCCTGCTTCTCAAAACTGGAAGAGTAAGCATGGCATCCTTTCCAGCAGTACATGCCGCTCAAAAGATTGAGGAAAGTAAATTTGATTTTGGTACAAACGTTGGGACATGTCTTAGGCTAGAAAGTAGCATTCTCAATGTATGTTCGAGATTAAAAATGAAGAGTTCCAGAGATACCTGGCTGGTGTTGGCGTTCTGTCTTATGACTTGAGGTTGCTCATTTACGTCTCCCAGTGTCAGGAGTATACTTAGAGGGCGAGTTCAACCAGTGAACCCAGAACATCAGCCATTTAAATCTTGTAGAGTCGGATGCCTACTTATCCTGAATCAAGCTGTGTTAAAGAGACCAAGACTCACCATTGGACTGGTCTTCTCCGTAGTTTTTATGGGATGGTGCATACAAGAACATCAAAGCGAAGACGTACAGGTTCCACATGCCGTAGATGCCTGTGAAAAAGGCACTGTTCACTTGGACCGTGACACCACCCCATTTCCAGTGGCCTTCAGTCACCTACGGAAAAAGGACAGTGACATTCGATTGGAACAGAGAAGAAACGTAACACTAGGAGAGAAGCCAGTCAACACAAAAGCCACACCTCTGTTTCTACCTATAGAAGAACCAACCATGGAAGACTCCACCTTTTAATCTGGATTATTTCGGTGCAGATTTGAGGGCTGACTCTGTGTCAGGCACAATCAGTGAGTGTCTACATTTAGCATCCCCTGGGGCGTGTCTCTTCCTGAAGCAGTAGTTCGTTGTTGTGTCTACACGGCCCAAGTTGTGCCTGAGCCTAGCCCTTATCCACAGTGATAACCCTTCCTCTGCCGTCTTCCCAGCTAGATGTAAACTCCCTGCAGGAAGAGACCGGTTCTGTTTCATTTGCTGCTGTATCTTTGGTGCCTGTATGCACCATAGGCTAATTCAAATCCAGCCTCTACTGCTCACTCTGTTCAATGTGAAATAGGTAAGATGATGACTCTGAACTTCAGTTTCCTACGGGTAAAATAACTTGCAGGGTTACCAGTGAGACTGCCGGGCACCCAGTAAATAAATCTTAGTTATTTATATAATGTCACTTGAGGTAAGTCACTCGCAAAGGTAATTATGAGGTTTTCATCTACTTTGCAATTCTGCAAGAGAAGTTTTGAAGCTGCTTTGTTTCTGTTAGTGACTTGGCAATTGTTTTAAGGGATGCCTGAAGACATAGGGACTGCACAAGAACTGCCCGGAGAGCCGCTGAGCTGAGTGACTGATAATTTGTGCCAGTTCCGAGATTGATGAAATAATTTGACCACTTCTGCTTGCCACAGGAAACTTCAAAAGGGAACACGAGTGTCGGATGAATGTTCCTGTGTAGGTGAATGAGCCTGGGCTCCATAAGCCATCACTGGAACCACTTCTACATTGTGAGATGGCGAGCGAGACCAAAACGCTAAGGCTTTTAGCAAGCAGGTGGGTCTCACCTCCTATGGATGACACAGCCCCCTTTGAATAGCCTATGCCCTGCTGGGACCCCAGGCCTCTTCAAGGAGCAAGTATAGGTGTTTCTTTTTGAGAGATCTGGAGTGTCGCTTAACCTGCCACTTACCTGTTCGAGTTTGGCCTGGTGATGCATGATTGTTTGTTGTTGTGAACCATAAATAAAAAATCACCATAAACTCTTACTTGTTTTGAAAAGGATTTCATTTCATGTAAAGTGCCAAGAAGTAGTTTCACTTTGTTTGATTGTTGGCCAAGAAGGCGTTCATAACCATTACTAATTTTAGGGCAATGTATAGCATTCAGGCTACTTAGCACTTCTTAGAAATGTCTTCTCCTGATGTTACTCTCCTTACTTTTAAGTACGGAATATCCTAACTTTATACAAATTATAGTACTTAGAGTCTCTTGATGATGATTTTTAATGCCTATAATAGAAGGAGAGGCTTCCTTAAAATCCATGTCCCTGCTGTCACAACATAGAGCTGCATGTCATTAAGGGGGTGGGGGAGAGGCTGGGAGAGGTCTGAGCAAGAAGGAATATAGCAATATGGCAGCTCTTCTACTCGGTTAAGTCAGTGGGCCCTTCAGCTAGAGGGAGGGCTGGCAAGAGACTCACTTCTGGTGACTTAAGTTGAGAATACTCAGCACTGACAATTTTGGTGAAATTGGCTCTTGCTTGGTTGGCATGACTGGCCTGTATAAGGAAACACCAATCTGTATGCCTAGTACACAGCGGTGCTCAACAGATGAGTGCTGAATGAAAAGAGATAAAAGCACCAGGGCATGCAAGGAGGCTACTGCAAATACATGGAGGGAGATGGTGGGGACAGAAACAGCCCCTCTCTTATGAAATACCTGGCTAAAAAGCGAAGAGGCAATTTCTCAATCCGTAGCAAACCCTCATAACTGCACTTCAAAGTGAGAGTAGTGACGAGTGTTACTTCATTTAAATACTGGTGAACACAGCCATGGGCGAAGTGAAGATTCTTTTGTGCTCATAACAAGGAGAAGCATAGTGAGCACTTACTGGGTGCTAGGGATGTGCCAGGCACCGGACTAAACACTTACATGAGTGAGAGGCAGTACAACAACTCTGTGAGCTGGGTAGGTCACACCTCCATTCAACACACGGGTAAGCCGTGGCACAGAGAGACGTGGTACCTTGCCCGGCCAGAAAGCTGTGGCTCTGTTTCCAGAAGAAGGTGTCCCAACACAAGAGCTGGAATGCTGTCTTAAACAGGGGCCGGTCTCCAAAGGGAACGTGTGCAGCAACTATTGTGTCAGGTCAAACCTCCTTTAGAAATCCCCTTCAGTGCCCGTAATGCACTTGCACATTACTGACACAGTATGTACATGCAGCTTTGCACATTCAGGTCTGTATAGTCCATAGGCATTGTATATCCTAGATACAGTCGTATATGACATAAAACAATCTGGATACATACACATAGAATTTTGCAGTAGAACGACTGGAATGAGATGCCCATACTATGAGGGGCCCACGGGAGCTGAGCATAACTGAGGAAACACCAGACTCATGCCCATCTCATATCTACCCTGGGACACAGGCACCTTGCTTAGAATGGGGCTGCAGAGCTACCCGTCCGACTGAGTTTGCAATCTGTAAATGCATACTTTCCCACTGTGGGCAGAGTTGAGCTGCGCGAATGAACTGTACAGACAGTATAACTCTACTGTTTGGAGACTGGATTGTTTGCCCCTTTCCTCTCCCAATTATTCATGCTGGAGACATCCTGAGCTCTGAGCACGTTCCCACCAATGTGTCCCACAATAAGTAGCCTCAACAGAGCAGGCCTTGACAGTCCAAAATCTTACTCATGCCAAGGCAGAGGTGACGGACGTCCTCCCTCTTTTAACTTTCAGGGAGAAATATCAGGTAGCCCCAATCTTTCCCCCCCGAAAAGCCCCCAAACTCTCACCTTCTGCACAAGTCTCACTTATACAAATCCCTGTTTTTTCCTGATTTTACATTCGAACAATTTACTTTTGTGTGAAACCACCCAATTATACCCCTGGAGCCAAGTGAAGGTCAAATCCCTTTACACCCAGTAGTCTTGACAACCAGCATTCCACTTAACAACACGATTTCCAAATCCCAGACACAGGCTCTCTTACCGGAAACATTTCCTCTGCAAGTAACAGAATGAAGTGATCACACACACACAAAGGAGCGGGGACAGCTCTCTGGGAGTCTGCTGCGTGTGGCTCGACCTGAATGTCAGGCACCTGGGGGTCCCCTCAGCGAAGGTCCATGCCCTTCTCCCCTGCACTGCAGTTCTGTTCCCCACAGCCGCCACCTCTAAATGGAACGCCTCTTTCTTTTCCAGAGGGAAGGGGCTGAAATACCAAACAGAGCTGTACCCTCTCCTGGTTGCTAGGACTGAGGCCATTAAAGTGGCAGGCATTAAAGACCGCACCTCAGTGCCCAGCTACAAAGCCTCAAGGTCGCCGCATTCCACAGCCTGTAGCCTTTCATTCCTGGCCTCTGAGCTGCGCTATCCTGGCGCGATCCCCCCCCCCGGCCCCCCCCACCCCCGCATCATGTTTCATGGGGCTTAAATGCGAGCTCTCCCAGCAAGCCCACGAGTATAATGGGAGTTTTAATACATTCCTTTTACCTAAGGCTGGGATCCATTTCAAAAAGTTACCCAATAGGTTTCCTTTCAGGTGAGCTCATTGCTCTGACATTCCAAAATGACATTAAAAAATAAATCCTCTGATGACTATATTAATACAGTACCTGGGATACTGAGAGTTATGCCGGAAAACATCTTAGATGTCTATAAATAAACCTTAAAAAAAAAACCCAGCAGGAGGAATGTGAGGAGCTAATGGAATTCAAAAGGGCTCATTGCTACCCCCTCAGAGCTGAAATCCACTCCAGGCTGACTGTCGCAGCAGATATAAAAAGCCAGCCACAGGCTAGAGCTGTGTTAGAAAATGCTGGGGCAATGGAATATTAATCTTATTCTCCAAAGAAAAGCCACAGACTATGCTCCTTGAAAGACAGAGCTTTAAAAAGCGCACTAATTAAACGTGTACAAGGTTAAATTCTGGCGACATGCAGCTTCCTGAAGAATCAGGCCCTCCTGACTTCAGGGGGAAGGAGCTCTCTGCAGAGACAAGACATAAGTGAGAGGTGGGCTGGGGAGGATGCTTCCCAAGAGGTGGGAGCATGCCTCAGGACTGGAAGAGCCCTCCTTTCCTCCCTCCTGCCTCCAGGACTGCCTTTCACTCCTCAGTCTATCGTGCTTGAGTTTCAGCTCTCCAGAAGTGCTCCATGCGTGCTGGGCCTTGCAGACTTGGCTGTTTTGACACATCACTGTGCATTACTGAGGGACTAGAGGAACCGAGAGGCATGTTGGTCATCATACAAGAGAATTCGCCAAAGGAGAAGTCAGGCCTCAGACACCCTTGTTTGAACATGGGTGTCTTGAGCCTCAGCTGGTGGAATGAAAAGCTCCTTCAGAGTTTGAACTAGTTTCACTGCATCTGGAGTGGAGAGCAATGTTTCCAAGGCTTTATTAAAAAACAAACAGTCTGATACAAACACAGCCCTGTTGCAGGTCAAAGGAGACAGAGTGAACCATACTTATGAAGACATACATATAAACTGGGTTTATTTTTTCCACATTCTTCAACCTTCAGCAGAGCCAATAACACTTAGCACTAATACTCCCAGTGGGCAAACCCCTAGGACTCTACAGCCTCCAAACTTGGGGTCTACTTGAGTGTCTGTGGATAGAACTCAAGGGGTCCCTGAACTAGAAGAGAAATATCTTTGTTTTTACCAGTCTCTCACTGAAGGTTAGCATTTACTTCCACTTCAAATACAGAAAAATCCCTGTAGTACTGGCACTATCTGTGCTCTTCTTATCAATGGAAATCATGATATTTTGTATCAATTAAAGTTGTTATAGATATAAATCTGTCATGTGCCCGTTGTATCTGTCACATGGACAGTTGGAAACATATGTTATATACTATATATGTGTGTATATACATATATAATATATATACTTACATACACATATATACATATATATATATATACACATATATACATATATATTTGATTCCCTTTGGATTCCAAAGTATTTTATTTTACTCATTTAAAAACATTCTAAGAAGAGACTTGTCGCCTTTGCCAGGTTGCCAAAGGGGTCTGTACACAAAAAGCACACTGGCGCCCCTGTATGAGAGGGAAAACATGCTGGTGAAATGGAGAAAGTTGTGTCCTAAGGCTTTAGCTGGGCTACTAAAATTCTCCGTGTTTGCTAAATGACAGACACTACAAAAGAGTCTGAAAAACTAGGTTCTGTCACTAATGTCATACATGTCCTTTGGTAAGACATTTCACCTTCTTGCTAGTCGTAAGAACACAGCTATTCCTGCGTACTATGTGTCACATGATGTTTGGGTCCACAAGAGACTGCATATAGTAGTGGTCCCATAAGATGATGCCATATTTTTACTATATTAGGTACACAAATACCACTGTATTACAACAGTCTACAGCATTCTGTACAGTAACATGCTGTAAAGATTTGTAGCCCAGGAGCCAGAGACTAGACCATATTAGCCTAGGCGTGTAGTAGGCTACACCATCTAAGTTTGTGGAAGTACAATAGGATATTCACACAATGACGAAAGGCACCTAACGTTGCATGTTTCAAAATGTACCCCTCTTTGCAAGAATTACTTCCTGTGACCCTTATCGCAACCTTCTGTAGGTCGATTATCACATTCATTTTGCACATAAGAAAATTAAACCTTGGAACAGTTAAATAATCCATCCGCTATCCCACCCAGCTAGAACAGCATAAACAGGAAATTTCTCTAAAGCTATTAGATTTCATATTCTAGAAAACTAGGATAATAATTCCTACCCTACTTTCCTCTTAGGATTTTTGTGAAGCTCAAATGAATGATAGATACGTAATTAGATTTAAACAGTACTTTCCAAAGCAAGCTACCCATATTTTAAAATTATTATCATTATTGAGATTTTAAAGGATAGCAAAATTCTGAGTTTTGGAAAGAACCAGTAGAGAGATAAGGTTCTTCTATCAAGGGGACTTTTGAATTACATTTCATATCTAAGTGGCAATATAATGGACTCCAAAGAATGGCTGATGGGCTGTAAAAGGATCTATGTCAATGCTAGATAAGGATAAAATCCAGTTAATACTTGTTAATGTTGTGCTACAGGGCTTGATAGGTTTATTCTCTTAAATAAATGAAATATGCACCCTTCAATCTGGCTGCAGGCTTTTAATTTCTTTAGCAGCGTTTACCTCCTATAAGGTTGCGCTGAAAAAGAAAGACACAATCCAGCTCGCCAGGTGATAGTAAGCCCCAGACTGGTGTGGTCTAAATGAACGTGACTTGACCAGTTGTGCAGACCGTAGTCTCGGCTCCTTTCCTCAGTAGCTCTATGGAATTTCCTGTGCCGAGCAGAGGGACCTCTCCAGGGACGTTCTCACCCTGACATCTCAGAGTCCACTTACCTGACTAACAATGAAGAAGATGACAGTCATGGCAGCACAGGCCAAGGTGATCAGCATGAGAAACTTGAACCTGAATATTAGCCCCTATTAGAAAAGAAAGGGAAGTTTAATACTCCATCAACTGCTCCCAATCCTTTTCTCACCGCAGAAATCTATAACAAGGCAATTTTAAAGAAATCTGTAAAACCAAATCCCCAAGAATGACACAAAATGATCTCACATAGTGATATTTCTCCTACAGAGATGAGTGCAGCTAAAGAATTTCTTGGGTCAGATATTTCCTATGATTTCATCTCTTATGAAGCCTGGGAAATGATATTCACAACACGTCGTGAGGCAGCTAATTTCCCCGCTAAGCTGGTTATGCTTCTCTGCAAGGGTTCAAAGTTACCAAATCCAAGTTTTCTGCAGTTGTAATAAAATTCTGCTCCAGTGAACAAAAAGAAATGTGCATATTAATCAACATGAAGTGGATTTGGTTGAATTTTCTCATGTCACTCCAGCTCTGGAGAAAGGCAAGCCTTAGAGAGTGCCTGTGGTTTCCCGAGAGCAGGAATTAAGAGAACCTGTGTTTCAGGGAGAGATGCCTGTTATTCAGAGGCTCTTGTGTGCAGAAAAACTCCACGGTTCTGCCGTGCCTGCTCCTCTTCTCACAGAGCAATCAGGCCTGTTTCTCCAAGGACAGCCACTTAGGCACGCACCCAAGGCATCCTTGAAAAATCAAGAATGTGTTGCCTGATTAGAGATTTGAGGATGTTAATTGTTTCTCTTAGATGAGGAACACAGTCTACAAATAGAGATTACTGAGCTTTATCTGAGCACCTGCTAGATATTTTAGAGGAACATGGCCCGAGAGAGTCTGGAAATCAGATCACCTGGGTGGAACCCATCTTGAAGCTGATTCTGGGACCAGGAACCTTGACAGAGGCCTCATCCCAAGCCAAATCCCAGCTCGACCGGCCACAGTAAGGTCTCCTGTCCAGCAGTCCAGCATGCACCTGCACTTCATTCCAAAGCTGAAGAACCTGCTCAGCAAGTGTACTCCTTACAGGGAGTGGAAACACATGCATGCCACAGAAAAATCCAAGATTTAGGCAGGCCCGCTAGATGCTTCTCGGAATAGGGCTTAACTTCTAATTTTGCCCAGAGATCCTACATGGAAATCTCTCACTGTGTATTTGAAAGCAAAGGCTTTCAGTCTCCAGAGTGTGTGCATTCCACATCAAGCACCAGTGTCAGAACGAGCGGAGAGGTCTGCTCACCTCATAGTGAAGCCGCCGGACCTTGCTCATGGCTGGCAGACTGGACTGTTTCCCACTGATGTTCCGAAACACCTGGAATACCATGAAGCACAGGAACAGGAAGTAGAGGCACAGGCAGATTCCAGCCACGATGATGAAGGCCATCTGGGAGTGTCCAGTGAAGGAAATCACAGGCCAGCCCAGGACGCCTGCTGAGAGGCCCAGCACTTCCCCCAACTCTGCTGGGAACACTCAGTCATCTCCAAACTTTTAAAAAAGTCTCAGGGGGGCACAATACTAAAAACTGGCATTCTAATGCCAGTGGTAGACTTCCTGACACAACAGTGTCACAGAGAGAGTGGTGGCTCCAATTGCTTTTCTAAGCCAAGTCAGCAGAGAAATGGTGCCTTGTTAGAAACGCAGAATCCAGGGCCCACCCTAGACCCCATGAGTCAAAATCTGCATTTTAACCAGGTCCTTGGGAGATTCATGTACACAATTCATTTGGAAAGCACTAGTGTTATGTATATTGGTTGCTAAGTATGGTCAGGTAAAAAGCCACATTAAAATCACAGGAAGAGGCCAGGCTCTGTGGCTCAGCCTGTAATCCCAGCACTTTGGGAGGCCAAGGCAAGTGAACTGCTTGAGCCCGCAGGTTCGAGACCCACCCAGGCAATTTGGCAAGACCTCGTCTCTACAATAAATCAAAATATAGCCGGGCATGGTAGTGCGTGCCTGTAGTTCCGGCTACTTCGAAGGCTGAGGCAGAAGGATTGCTGGAGCCCAGCAGGTCGAGGCTGCAGTGGCCGGGAGTGTGCCACTGCACTCCATCCAGTTTGGGCGACAGAGTGAGACTCTAACTCAAAAAAAAAAAAAAAATCACAGGAAGAGTTCAAATATCGATGCCCGGTCCCTACCCCCAATACATAGAAGCAGATGTTCCCAGGGATAGGACATCAAGTATAACCATGCTTGGAAACCACTTTATAAAAATCATAGTCCCTCAATTTTTATAAAGACAGGTAGGGCATGACCTTGAAGATCTTGAAGTAACATCAGGAATGAAGAACTGCTTGCAATCTTCTGTCACATAGAGAATCTTGTCCAATGGAACAGGAACGGAAGGACACATGGTCCAGGTGGGAGTCAGGGGTGGGCGCAAGACGTGAACCCGTGGAAAGACTGAGACCTACAAGACTTACCATTAGAGCTCAATCTGAGAGCCACCAAGGCTTGGGTAGCAGGAGCCGACTTGGAAGGCGGGTGACCTAACTCCAACTCCTTCCTGCTGCAACAACTCTCCCCAGATTGCCTCTTTTTAAAAAGCATGTTAGTACATGGGAACTCAGCACTCAATAACACAACTTTCCTGTGATCAACAGCACCTTGCCATGAGTGGCACATGGCTGTCTGTGGCGGGACTTCCCTCTACCTGTAAAACCAAAGTGCTGGCTAGAAGCAACATTACAAAGGGCCCCCTTGTTGTGCTGCTATTGCTGTTTGGTGGGACACAGGGTGTGGTGAGGGCAGGTGGAGCTCAACTCCCTCAATTTCAAGGTAATGATGCTTCTGCTCATTTCGTTTGTTCACAAACCTCCTATAACACCAAGAAACCTACATAAGCATCATGGCCAGAGAAAGCACATTCACCAGCACACGGCAAGGCATCGGCCCTCTGGCAGCAAAAAGCCCAAACACCTCTCCCCACTCCAGTCTTTTCTCCCACAGCACTGAACGTATTATCCAGAAAGATAAAATATTTAAATCCAGCATCCTAAAAGGGATAAGCTAGGACTGCCACTTCTGCCTCGTGAAGATGATGCAGACTGAGTTGATGCCAACCAACCAGGAGCCGCAGCGATTGCTCTGGAACTAATCACCTTAGCCTTATCTCCACTGGGTCCCAGAAACGAACAGCAGCTGCGCGGTACGCCAGCACACAAGGTCACTGCAAAAAGGCTCGCACACAGGCGACTTCAGTAACAGCCTCTCCCATGGGGCCCGAGATGAACCTCGGTGGCTCCAGGGAAAAGCCAGTCATGCCTCGGTCTGCGGTCAGCAACATATAACAGATAACTTAGCCTGGCTGTGGTGCACCCAGCTGCTCCAGTCCTTTTGCTGTGGGGACTACAACCTCGCCTGGGTTAGAAAACAAGTGGCCCTTCTCGTCATCATTTACCTTAACTGTGCTGTTATCTTGGTCTGAGGATCAGAGCTCTGGCTGTGCACCCTCGGAGAGCATCAGCAGAGCCCGAGAAAATGATCCTGGGGACCGAGTAGCCAAGGGAAGAAAGAAAACCTGAGCCCATCACAGAAGGATACGGCCAGCTCTGTTCCAACATCTGTGGTCCAGATACTGTAGAAGGGGTTTGTGAGTTGGACCCCTCTGCAAAGAAAATGAGATGGAAAGGCAAGGCATGATTAACCCCGAGGCCAAGGTGAGCCTCCCTTTTCCCCTAGACCTGGCATTGCAGCTGGGGAGACAGGGCAAGAAGCATCAGGAGACCTCTTCACAGAGAACCCGCAGAGGGATGGAGCCCATAGGGTACAGCCAGCCACTGGGAAGAGTCCTCGTGGGAGGCCGTGGTCGCATCCAGTGCTTTCACCCAGCAGGCTCCGAGCACCACCCTTCTGCTCAGTCCTCCTCCTCGAGGGACAGGAGGGAACGCGGCGATGCATATCCCGACTCAGAGGCACAGGCACCTGCTTACCTCTCACACATGTCGAATATGAAGAGACAGAAGGAGCCGACGGCGATAGGTCCGACTTGCTTCCAGTAGCCTGCGATGTGATTCCGCTCGTGCTGATCCTGAGGAAAGCCAAGCAAAACAAGAAAGGAGACGACAGCAGGAGGAGGGAAGGGGATTCTCCAGGCGAGTCAGTCGTTCGAACGATGCCCGCTGGCCGCCTCCTGGCTGCCAGGCATGTGCTGGGCCTCGGCATATGAGAACCAAGGAGACAGGAACCCCTGCTACCAAGGGCCACTTCTGCTGGGGGAGTCTGGCACACACACAGGCCGTAGGGCTCTGACGGTGATAGGAGCCGACGCTCTCGCCACCCAAAGAAAGGTCACACACCCAGGCGGGGCAGTCTCAGGTCTGCAAAGTAGCTCATTCAGAATTACATTCCTGTATGACTTACAGCTTGTGTTCGTAAGGTGGGGTGATCCTCAGGGGACAGAACAGACACAGGAGGGCATATAAACATGCCAGGTGTTCCTCCCTATCTTCGTTAAAACCGAAGCGACTCCCCTTGACGAATATACGAAGACACTTAGGGGAAGAAGATGCAGGAATGCAGAGCGAGAAAAGGGCAAAGACAGGTACCCGGGTGGGCCAGTCCATTCCAGCTCCCTCTGGACCCCCACTGGCTGCCTGCCTCTGTCCCCTCCACTCCCAGCCCTTGTGCCGAGGGAGGGCTCACTCTCAGTGTGTCTCTGCTGGAGGGCCCCTCATGGAAAAAGCCCCCTTCAGGTCGGGGGTTGCAGGAGGCAGGAGCCCTCCCCTCTCTCCTCCTGTCGAGGAAGGTGGTGAGGCTGCAGAGGGCTGGTATTGATGGTCGCACCACATGGAACGACAGCACCGTCCACTCTACCATGAAGCCCGGTGAATAACACGAGGGCCAGGCCTCAGCGGGCACAACCTCTCAGCCTCAGCATGGTGAAGGCACCATTCTTACTCTTATCCATGGCACCCTCAGTCCGTCCTGAAATGTGATTTGGTGTCTGTGTGAACTGAGACCAGGGAGGTCAGTACTTTAGGGCAGTAAAGGTTACTAGGCCACCTGGACAAACTGCCAGCTGGAAAGAGTCAGGCCCACATTCTCTAGTGGCTAACCGTGCCTGGGGACAGAGGAAGCCAACGAACGGGAAACCCAAGTCAAAGAGCAAGAGAGGGTCCTGATCACAAGACTCTGTGTGTCTACCTTCCCCTGTGTAAGTTACTCTCATTCTTTCACTGCATCCTTGTAAAAACCCTATACGTTAGGCCTTTAAATCCCACTTCATATATGGGGGACCTGAGACTCAGTGATATCACTTGTCGAAGGCAACTCAGACTGTCTGCAGATGGTGAAGCGGGAATCTGAACCACAAAGTCTGACTCCAGTGCTCCCACCTGTAACTACCAGTTTATTCTGCCTCGCCTTCCGCTGACCTGAGGCAGAAGGAGTGGGGGTGTCAGCTCAGCGGCACCCGCAGAGCAGCCGTGAGATGGGCCTCTGTCTCCTCTGGCGGGGGTGGGCGGGGGGGTGCTTACCATCATGTGCTCGCCACAGAAGATGATCCAGAAGGAGAGGAGCATGGCATAGAAGATGCCCTGCCGGATGTCTCCAAACAGCAGCATCCAGGTCCAGTCAAACCCAATGGAAAACCATTCCACCGGGATGTTGATGAAGGTCATGGAAATCCCGAGGGCAAAGATGACTCTGATGGTGAGAACATACCAGGAAAGCCGCTTCGTACCTCCGGGAGGCATTTTCAGAGAATCCTCAGAATTCAGTGAGAACTGGAATGCTGCTTCTTGGGACAGAAGCCATACACTCAGGCTCCATTCTCAGGAATGAGTTTCTCACAGAGATGCAACCTGTCCCACTTAGCTGCAGCATGAAGGAGGGCTGCCCTGACCTTTCTGCATCATCCGGCTGCAGCGCCTCCTTGCCCACCCCATCTGGCACCACCTCAGCTCAAGAGGCCCCCTACAACGTGCATGTCCCCTTGCCTTCTTACACAGGCCTCACTCGGCGTTAGCTGTCCTCTTTCACCTACTCGGGTTATCACTAACCTGACCGGCAAGAATACTCATTGTTAATGTGACGGCCTTGGCAACTATGAATCGTATTAGCATGTTTGTTTCGATAACAAATGCTCCCAAACACATCTGAGACACCGATTCGTTTGGCTGCTTGTTTAGCTTTTTATCTCACTTTTCCTCATCACACTATTAACTGCCACTTCTCTATTAAAATATCATTCTTCTATCATTCTGATATATGATTTATTCATACAGAAGCACATGATCTGTGCTTAGGCTTCACTCTAACGACCCAGACAAATAGGACAAGTGTTTGCACGCACAGAGGTGCATCGGCTTGCAATAGCGTAGAATAATCAAACTTGCAGACGTACAGGAGTGCAGAAGGCTGCTGCCGGGGCTTCTGACTTGGACATGGACAGAAATCAAGCTGAGACGCCAGCTGAGGCTAGCGGGGTGAAAGGAGAGCTCCCAGAAGCACCAGGAGCCCGGTGCCCTGAGTGATCTGCGTGCAGCCTGTATCCGGAAGTGGGAGGACACTCGACCAGAGAAATAACGAGGGCTGGCTCTCATGAAGAAACCTGCCCAGCCGTGAAAGAACCTTACATTCACCTCGAAGAGCCCGGAGAGCCAACAAAAAGTGCAAACAGCGGAGTGACATGATTCATCCACGCATTCAGCAAATATTTATTAAACTCCTACTGTATGCGGTCACTCTTCTAGATGCTGAGATATGCTAGTGAACAAAACGAGGAGGGGCTCTGATCTCACAACGCTTGCACACAGATGGCACGCGAGGGGGAGTGCAGAGGACAGACGACAAGTAAGTGAAGAAAGAGCACCGCCAAGGAGACAGCTAGGAGAGAGAATGGAGAGCGATGGGTGAGGCTTTACCTCAGGTGGGCGGAGAAAGCCCCCAAGATAAGAGGTGTCCAAGCAGGGCCCAGAGGAAACAAGGAACAGAGCCACAAAGCTGTTGGGGAGCCAGCCACAGGTGAAGACAGCAAGGGCCCAGGGCTGAGGGTGTGGACGTCAGAGCCCCATCAAGGGGGCTGGGGCAGCAGGCAGGAGGCAAGATCAGAGGTGGAAGGGCCATGATCAAGGGATTCACAGGCAGGGGCAGAGGAGAGAAAGCCAGAGCAGAAGAAACAGGATCTGATTAGCACTTGAAAGGGAGCACTCTGGCTGTGAACAGACAGCAGGGGACAGCAAGCAAGAGGAACGACTCAGGCACCTTCCCACACCCAGCTGAGAGTGCCGGTTGCTGCGCTAGAGTGGCAGCAGCAGAAGTGGGTTTCCTGGTGGGCTGGACGGGAGGTGTGGCACGCAGAGCCGCACGGGGTGCCTGGTACACGTCCAGCCTGAGCAACTGAAAGGGTGGGGGTGCCATTTGCTAAAACGAGGAGCCTGGGAGGGAACAGGTTGAGAGTGGGAGGAAACCAAGTGCTGTTCTCTGCACACACTGCATCTTCGATGCGAGGGAAGACGGTCCAGAAACAGCTGGACTGTTCGGGTCTAGAGTCGGGAGAGGCTGCGGGCAAAGGTAAAAATGCGGAACCATCAGAAAGCAGCTGACTTTTAAGACCATGAGCGTGGATGAGGCCACCTTGGGGAAAGCACAGCTGACAAGGAGAAGTGGTCCAAAGACCAAGGCTTACCTCCAAAGCTAAAAGGCTGGAAAGACGGAGAGAGAGGTAGGGAGTCCGAGTGGTGGTCCACAAAGGAGAATGACCAAGAGAAGTGTGGAGGAGGCGGTGGGAGCAGTCGACTGTGTCAAGTGCCAAGATGCGTCAAGAGAGGCAGCACTGAAAACCAGGCTCTGGGTGTGGAACATGCAGGTCCCTGGTGGTCCGGGGAAGGGCAGTTTCAGAGGCACAGTGGGGGTGAATCCAGATGGAGGGGCTAAGAGAGGAGAGGAGAAGACACGAACAGGATTTCTGAGAAGTCCTGCTGGAAAGAGGAGCAGAAAGAGGGTGTGTGACGTCCAGGGGACGTGGAAGATCCAGGATGGGCTATGGTAAAGCATGTGTGAGCATCAGTGGAAACTACCCAGCAGACCAGGAGACATCACGGCATGCGAGAGGAAGGGGCCATGTCTGCAGGAGTGCTGTCCTTCTGAAGTGAGGGGGGCAAGCTCAGCTAGGAGCAGGGTAGCTTCTCCATGGCAACAGAGGAAGGCGTTGACCATGGCGATGAAGAGCAAAGACAGGAGAAAGAGCCAGAAAGGCGAGAAAAACAGGCCCCCAGGATCCAGCAGCAATTTGCACGTGAGAAATGGAGGAGAAAGGAGTCCACGGTGACTCCTAGCCCCAGGCACACACTGACTGAGAACTGGGCTCCAGCAGAAATGGGGACCAGGCAGATGGTGTTCTCGGAGAGCGCTCTGCAGTCAGCCCTTACTTTTCCAGAAGCACCGGGGGTCGGGACATCATGGTGATTCTCCTCCAGTACCACACCATGATGATGAAGATGCTGGGCGTGAGGAAGGTCTTCATGGCAAACCACACTTTGGTGAAGCCTCCGTTTTGGTGGATCCCCTAGGCAGAGACCAACAGTCATTGCGAAGGTGAAGCCATCTCGGCATGAGTTTCTACCATCAAACACATGCTGGGGAAAGGTGAACGGAGACCCTGTCTGCTGAACTTTGTGATCGAGAGCTTTTGCATTCACAGCATGCACTGCCCTCGTATACCGCCAGGTCCTCCTCCGGCACTGTAAAAATATGTAAACCAAAGGGCTTCAAAATGGGCCCACTCCATGCTCTGAATGAGACACTGGAGGCATCAAAAGGGCATCACATTCATAGAAATGGCCCTCATGCTCTGGGGTCTGGAAGGAGAGCAGAGGGTTTGAGGTAGGGTCTCTGTTTCCAATAGATTGTGTCTGAATTCTCTTACCGTGGACTCCTATCGCCAGTTTTAAAAAGCTAATGCTTTAGGTACTCCTTAGAGGTACAGATTAACAGGACACATCGGAAGCATGGTGTCCACCCACCTGTCACCCCTCCAAAAAAAAAAAAGCAAACACACAATTGACATAGAACCAGAAATTGTAGGTAAAAAGCAGAGACCTTCCATCTCTTAACACCTCTCTCAGCTCTTTAATCCTCACATCAGACTAATCTGGTCCACCAGGACTACACGAGCTTTTTCCCTAAGATAACAAGTAAGAACATGATCAAAGACTCTTCCATAAGGTTTTCATTGAAAAGGTGCAGGTATCCTAGATGCTTAGTGTGTTGAGACTGGCAGATGCTAAGCAGTATCAGAAAGAATATGTATATCACATCATCATTTATATGACACATGCCATCAAATGAAGAAAGCAAGGAACAAAAGTCAGTTCAGTGCAATCCCAGTTTTATAAAGGAATGGCTATATATGTACTTATATGTAGAAAAAACCTGGAAAAAAATATACCAAAACCTCAACAGTGGCTATTTCTCTAGACAGCAGCATACTGCGGGTAATTTTTATACTCTTCTGTTTCTTTACCTAGATGTTCTAATTTTTTACAATAAATATCTATTTCTTGTGTGAATTTGTTGAGATGAAAAAGAAATGGCCTCCTTACTCCGTGTTCTACTTTTTCCTCAATTAAACAAACCAAATGGAAAGAATCTAAAACATCTCTGTTCTCTTAATATCTGTGCTTGCAAGGTGAAACACATAAAAAAGAAAACTTACTTTTATCTTGGTGTCATCTGTTATGCAATCATGCCCATAATATCATGATCCTGTAATCATTATAATGATCTTAAGTGGTCTTAAGCCCCCTTAAAATCTTAAGTGGGCACAATAATTGCATTGTTTTTCATTTCTGTCATCTCTCACACAAATTAATTCACTTTACAATCTCAGCCACCATGGGTGTGTTATTACTCCCTGTTTCTCAGAAGAGGCCAGTGATGCACAGAGGGGCTGAGGGTGAGAAGGGAGTTCCCTTCCAATACACATGCTAGAACCGGTGTGCTCGGACAGTGTCCAATGCCGTGGCCCACTTGTGTGAAATCCATTCACTCACCACCAACCGGATATCCTTGATCTCCCCAATCCCCACGTTGATTTTCTTCTTCTCATTCACAGGCAGCCGGATGTTTAAAAGGTAAAACTTATGAGCCACAGACCCGATTTCCATGAAAGGAAGGACATCACATTCATAGTAACGGCCCTCATGCTCCGGAGTCTGGAAGAAAAGCAGAGGGTTTGAGGCAGGGCGTCTGTTTCCAATAGACTGTGTCTGAATTCTCTTACCTTGGACCTATGTTACCAATTTTTAAAAGTGAATGCTTAAAGGTGCACCTTAGAGGTACAGATTAACAGGGCATACTGGCGGCGTAGTGTCCACCCAGCTACGCCTGCTCTCATTTTCTTTAAAGCCACATTTGAGGTAGAACCAAAACTTTAGGTAAAAAGTAAAGATTCCTTCTATCGCTTGACACCTTCCTCAACTCCTTAAGCCTCACATGGAGACAAATCTGGTCTTCCAGGATTACAAGAGCTTTTTATTTGTTGCGCTGTCACTGGAGTCCTCTAGGCCTCTGAGGAACATTCAACTTCTTCAAGGTTTGGGAGGGAGCGCTTGTTGAAGCTCATTGCACTCTGTGATGATGGCTGATTGGTTTTCTGGTTCTGGCCTGCAGAAGGAGCTACGCTAAGCTGAGAGTATCTACTCTTTCCATCGATTTGACAGGAAAAGCAGCACCTCATGGAGCTCTTGGACTTTGGGGAAGACAGAAAAGGAAGAAGGTAATAATGAGATTGGCTTGCTAGAGACACCCACTCAGACACCCACTCCAAAGCTTCCTAACAGCCAAGAACAAGATGACAGAAGGGATCCTGAATTTTAATTAAGTAAAAACTCAGCCCAGATTCTAGAACAGCATCTTGGACTTCCTGCCAAACCAGGTGGGGGCACTGCCCAGAGCACAGCGGTGGGAGGTTGCAGAGGAGGGCTCAGCTTGCTCTTGAAATGGAATTTCGTTCCACCTTCCCAGGACTCCTAGCCACCTGCTCCTGTTGATGGGCGGGGCCGGGGTGGGCATGGGCATGTAGAGGCACGGGCTTCAGAAGGCACAGACTCTTCCTAATGAGGTAGACGAGGGTCTGCCATTGAGGCTAGTTTCTATGCCCACTTCAATATTTACTTGGCACCTCCTGACCCAGTGACAGGGGAACGCTCATTTGTCTTTCCTGAGCCTAAACTCTCAAGACCTCCATAAATTGTTGTAAGTCTTCCCAGCAAAAGCTCCCATGGAGAAGTGAGAAGGAAAAAGGTAACAAGAAGCGTACAGTTTAGTGCGGGTGGGGGCTCTGCCCCTCCTGTGACCTTGGCCAGTTCCTTGCCGGACAGTCAGACCTTACAAGGCAATCAACAGACCTCTGTACAGAGACAGAAGACACGCACAACAAGGTAGAGGTGGGGAGGCACACACCGGGTTCACGGGCATACGCCCTCCCCTTCCTCAGCACGGCAGACAAAACGAACCAGTCGTGACAGTTTTTTATCCTCTGAGATATGAGGGGCTCTTGTCAGATACACCGGTTGACTGGAGTGGGCACGTGAGAGTTCAAAAAACCATTCTGCTGAAAGAAGGCTGCTTCTTTCTCATACCTCAGCTGCGGGCCGGATGATTCTTCCCACGCAGAACATCTTTCCCGCCCTCCACTCCTTCCTCTTGCATACTTACAAATCAGGGCTAGAAGGAGACGCTGCTGGCACTCCTGAAGACCCAGGACAGCCGCTAATTCACCTTAGAGGAAGCTGCACTGGGGACCACCCTCGGTGGTCACAGCAAGAGGGTGGTTTTCTGACGTCGAGAATTTGACATGGAAGCCTGACACCATTTTAAGTGCTTCCTGCTGGCCAGAGTCCCAAAAGTCACAGGACTGGGAGGAGGGCATGGGCTTCCCGAGTCCAGCCGGGCCATATGGCTGCCTCCAGTTCCAGTGAGGAAGAGGACACAGGAACGACTGCCCTGGCCATGCCCACAGTCAGGCATTGCGCCGTGACCAAGACAGTCCTGAACTCCAGGAGGCTCCGACTCTGGTCCTGCCCTTGTGCCTTGCTGGGCACCTGGGGTCCCGCTGTCTCGTTTGGTCTCCTCCTAAGTATAGTGACAAGGTTAAAGAGATAATCCCTGGGGTCACTTCTAGTTCCCTGCCACGGGTGTCCGACACTTCCCTGTCTCTACAGAGAGGGTAGCAGGATCACTCATGAGAAAAACTTACCCGAGTTCACCAACTGGGAGAGACACAGTGGCTTCCGGGATCCTAGCCTGGGCTACCTGTCTCAGAGACAAATTCACTGCATCCTGTCAGGGACTTGTCTTTATGCACCGAAGTGCTACCTCTGCCTGTATTTAGGGCACTGAAGAAGAAAGACTCCTTCCTTCCTTTCCCCTACCCCCTCAGCACTCCCCCAGCCCCAGCATGAGGCTGGCTAATTAGGGCAAATTACAGCAGGTGGCAACTTGACTTTTTTTTTTTTTTAACTTCACAATCCACCAGGGACTAAAAAGCTTTAAAGCAATTTCTCATTTAATCTTCAGACTCCAGACTAAATTCCACTGCAATCAAAAAGCAGAGATTTGATGATTCCTTTCCTTCACACCCTTCAAGGTTTAATATCTTTCTTGAAATGGACCAACACATTCTAGAGATAATTAAGCAAGTGTCATTAAGAAGCGGTTGCAGCCACACTCCCTTGCCCCCCACTCTGCTTTCGTCCCTCCACATGCTTAAGTCGGGGGAGGAACGACTTTTCCCTTTTCTGGGGATGAAATTCCACCTCCAAGAGCTCTCAAGCTTAGATGTTTAGCCAGCCTCTCCTCTCAAAGATGCAATCAACTTGCAGCAGCAGCTAGAAAGGTTTTAATTAATTTCCTCTATAGCAAACAAAGATCTCAAACTGTTAGCTGTCCCTTTCTCCTGTTTCCTCTAGTTTCTCTCCACCATTCATTTCTACCTACACAGATGGCTTTTTTTGAGGGGGAGCTCTATATTTGGCACTCAGCAGAGGTTCAAGGGCAGTGGCTCTCAAACTGTCTCCAGCTCATGGTGAAGAATTGAAGGCCTGTTAAAAACACAGATCCTTCGGCCCAACCCCCTGAGATCAGATTTATAGGTTGTGGGTATGGCCCGGGAGTCTGCGTTTCCTACAAGCTCTCAGGTGATGTTGGTGCCGTTGGTCCTCAGCCTACATTTTCTGTAGCTCTAATCTAGGAAACCTGGGGAAAGGAGACTCAGTAAGTGCCAGGGAGACTTAAGACAGCAACAGGTGCTTAGGTTGTAGGATGTAAGGTTTCCCCACAAGAGCCGTCTTTTGTCCTGGTGGCTCATGTGGTTAACATCCCCTTTGACTCTCAAGCATGTCTCAGACAAGACATTAAATTATGAGGTTATCCTCATTTTGCCAAAGAGAAACTGAAGCTCAGATGAATTCTGTAAGCTTGCCTAAGGTCACACAGTCAGTGATACAACTGGCCCCGCCTCCTCCTCTTCAGGGAAGGATGGCTAAGGCCAGGCGTGGTACCCAGAGGCTTCAACTCGACATTCTCAGGATTTCACAGGAAACCCCAACTTTACAGTAATAGGCAAACGCAAAGCCAGGAGAGAACCTAAACCACCCAACACAGCAGATGACAAAGTCGTCCAGATCCTTCAGGAGCTGCTGGCCTGGAAACATCAACCAAGAGAAGACACAACGCAGAATGTGCTTCCAGATAGAGTCTGGCCTCTCAAGCACCTCACTCAAGAAAGTAACACTTCTGTACTGAGGGACCCCAGAGACTGCCTATCTGGTGGGAGCCAGGACAGCAGCCTTGAGGAGTATGAGTAACCATGAATAGTAGTCATCATGGCTCCATCTCAGCTTCACAGAGACTTTAAAGAGAAGATAGGGAGGGGCAAGGAGGGGAGTGCCCGGCTAGACGATGCCGTGGCTCATGCCTATAATCCCAGCACTTTGGGAGAGAACTACCTGAGTCCAGGGGTTCGAGACCAGCCCGGGCAGCTTGGCAAGACCTCACCTCTACAATAAATCAAAAAATTCCAGTAGGTGGAATTACAGGCGGTGGCATGTGCCTGTAATTCCAGCTACTTGGAAGGCTAAGACAGAAGGATTACCTGAGCCCAGTAGGTCGAGGTTGCAGTGACTGTGAGCATGTCACTGCACTCCAGCCTGGGTGACAGAGTGAGACTCTGACTCAAAAAAAAAAAAAAAAGAAAGGAACCCCCTCCCCACCAGCTAATTCTGATTTGGTGCTTAGACCACTGAGTCCCACTCTTCTCTAGGGGTCTCTGAATCCATCCCTGTAGTTTAATGTATGAGGAATCCAAGGCCTTTGCGCACAGGAAAACGTCTCCCTCCTCTCAATGAAGGACAGCAGCCTCCCTCCCAAAGGTGAGTGTTTTTGAAAGAACCAGAGAAGGGAGAGTCCTACAGATGGGTGAAACAACCATCTCAGTTCTTAGCTGAGATGAGACGGTCTCTCTCATGTTCCTCGTTTGTCTGTGGTTTTTCACTGGGGCTGTTTGCCTTCATACCTGTACATTAACTTCAGCAACACAGAGATGCCTAAGAAACCAAGAAGCAGGCACATGCGATACAAAAGATTCTCACTGCTCAAAATAACTTAGCAACGCTCTTCATTCTTCAGGCACGTTCAGCTGTTTACCAAAGAACCAAAGAGTTGTTTTCATAAAGGTATTTCAGAGAAACAACCACACCACTGCAAACACACATTCCTTCTTCTATTCTTTCCTCCACTGTAGGGACATGAAATATCTATACTGTCCTTCTCTCTGCTAAGCCAAAGAACAATGACCGACCTTTGGGGATCATGCCTGTGAATGAATAGGGGACACATCTGTGAAGTATAAGCAAACTGTCCACACACCTGGGAGCCAAACAAAAACTGCACCAGCTTAGACATCAAGGTATCGTACCTTGGGAGATGTGAAGGTGCATTTGAGCTTCCGCGGTACTCGCTCATGGGCCATTTCAGTCCATTCAGCAAACATATCATCACGGTAAGCCAGGGAAACATCCATGGAAACTTCTGCGTTTTCTCCTGCAAGAGAAGATGCACAATGCAGAAACAGTTTTTGGAAAGACACTTTAGAAAGAGTTGAAAACACTCTTACAGTCTCTGCCAGGAAGACCAACAAGACAAAAGAGAGATTCATTCCTATCAAACTCTAAATCTCCAAGCTAGTTGCTGGGTCCCCTCTCATGGCCCCCCTGCCAGAGTCAAGAGCTTCCATGTAAAATCCTCCAGAGATGGGGGCCTCACTGTCTCTGAGGCCACTCAAATGGTCAGATTCTGACTCACAGTCAGACCTTACCTTCCTGTAACGTGTGCCACTGGTCCTAGGTCTGCCCATAGGAGCCACCTGAAAAGTGAGGTCATTCCTTCTTCCACAGTACTTAAAAACCATACTGAATCTGCCTGTGTTGACTCTTCTCTCTGATAAACATGACCAAGTTTTTCAACCACCCCTTAGACATGACTTAAGTCCCTCTGGTACTTTCCTCTGACACACTCTGGTCTGAAAGCATCCTTCTTAAAATAATTCCCCCAAGTTCCTAAATATAGGATCTGCTACTTCTCTGAAACTCAAAACCTTTTCACGTTGTAGACAAAGTTTACATAAAAGGCAAAGAGTTTTTTTTTTTTTTTTCAAAATTAAAGACTGATACACAGATAGGAATATAATAATGAACACATAATTGTACAAATGAATGTTCACACGTTTCCATATCAGTAAGGACCATGAATGGGTTTAACTTGCCACAGAACTCATTGAGATTAGATTAATAAAAAATTGCAGGCCATGCACGGTGCCTCAAGCCTATAATCCCAGCACTTTGGGAGGTTGAGGCGAGAGGATTGCCTGAGACCGCAGGTTTAAGACCAGCCCAGGCAACTTGGTGAGACCGTGTCTATACCATAAAATAAAAGAAAATTAGTCGGGCATGGTAGCGTGAGCCTGTAGTTCCAGCTACTTGGAAGACTGAGGTGAAATGCTCACTGGAGCCCAGTTGATGCTGGGGTGCCACTACACTCCAGCCTGGGCGACAGAATGAGACTCCAACTCAAAAAAAAAAAAAATTGCATCTCTTCATTTTGTCTGTTTTATACTATGTTGAGCAAGTTCAAGAACAAAGGGGTCTTAATGAGGGAGGAAAGAAAGCACAAACTACCTTTCCAAAATGACCAGAGGGCCAGATACCCCTGGGGTTATGAACCTGTGCTCAATACTAGGCTCTGGCTGTTCAGCCTTGAGGAAGCCTCAATATCCAGGCACCTGAGCTTGCTCATCTGCCAAGTGATACCCACTCCAGGGCCGTGACCAGGATTAAAGGAGGTCACATTAGTGAAAGCCCAGCACACTGCCTAGTGTGCAGTAGGTGCTTAATGAATGTCTACTGGCCCTGAAGACACACAAGTCACACGGAGCACAGATAGGCACAACTGCTATCTGAAAAGGTAGGGTTTTTCCACCACTGGTCTAGTGTGGCTTGAAACTGACACGACAGCATGGCAGGTCCTTGGTTCTTTTGAAAATCCAAGATGTGAACAAAGGGTGCATGGAAGAAGGGGTCTGAGGCCATTCTGATGCAGAAGAGCCCTCCATGAACATCAATGTTTATTCTATTATGACAAAGCAAAACTTTGGTTACACGTGGTAAATTGGCTGCTGAAATGCCACTAAGAAGACAGCAAAGAAAAGCAAAAGACACCACATCACAGGGAAAACTGTAGAGACACGAGCAGACCAGAGAGTCCAACTTCTTTTTTTACAAATTAAAAAACAGATGAAGTCAGGTTTTTCCTAATGGCTATAGCCCTTACTCCCACAGAAGGGCCATTCTGGAAAAGTGAGCCAATGCTTCTGAGAGAACCCCAAGCAACTCAGAATTTGAAAATACCAAGGCTTGCAGAGGGTAGGAAGAAGCACGGCACAGGCAAGGGGGTGACCGGGTGAAAGTCTGTATACAAGATGGCGGCATCTTCAGTTTTCCCACATCTGCCTACCCTCCAAGGACAGACTCTGGACTCAAGGATACAAGGCGACGCAGCAGCCCAGGGCTGGGAATGGGCAATACCAAGAGTCTGTAAAAGAAACTGTTTGACCCCCCTCCCCACCCCTCTCCGCTTGGCAGGGGCAATGCTCAGATCCGAAGGTCCCCTTGGCCAGGGACCAGGCTGGCTACCCCTGCTCATGGCTTTAAATTTATTAAATTTACGTAAAGGTAAGTTACATAAAGTTAGCAACATGAGGGCAATGACCATCTTGAAACTGCCTTAAAAGACAATCTTTTCTTTCTTTTAAAAAACAGTTGCTTAAAGAAAACTGGCTAACTTTTGAGAAAAGAAGCCCCTCAAACCAGCCACACAATATGAATACGCTATCTTCACTATCAGCAATGACTCTCCCTCATCAAACCTGAAACGCTGTAAAATAAGTGATCAGCTCACATGCCGGCTACAAGGCAAGTCATAAATTGTGCTCCTTGGTGCCCCAGGGTTCAGAACAGCACTAGCCTTCATTTTCACTGTCCAGTGTTCTCTCCTTTGGTCCCCATACCTGTCCTATGAGGAAGAGGTTATATAAATTGCCCAAGAATACATGGCTAATAAAAAGAAAAGATCCAGCCGGGCTCGGTGGCTCAGCCTGTAATCCCGCGCCTTTGGGAGGCTGAGGTGAGTGGATTGCCTGAGCCCGCGGGTTCGAGACCCGCCTGGGCAACTTGGCGAGACCTCATCTCTACAATAAATAAAAAAAAAAAATCAGCCGGGCGTGGTAGTGCGCGCCTGTAATTCTGGCTACTCGGCGGAAGGCTGAGGCGGAAGGATCACCGGAGCCCAGCAGGTCGAGGCTGCGGTGACCGGGAGCAGCCACTGCACTCCAGTCTGGGTGACAGAGTGAGACTCCAACTCAAAA
>CAUYQG010248678.1:0-12645 GCA_963574415.1 Tarsius wallacei
TGCTGAGGTGGAAGGATCGCTGGAGCCCAGCAGGTCAAGGCTGCGGTGGCCAGAAGCGGCCACTGCACTCCAGTCTGGGCGACGGAGTGAGACGCCAACTCAAAAAAAAAAAAAAAAAGTATGAAAAAAAACCCCAAAAACCAACAAGAGCCTGCTCTAGACAGGGTCCTGCACTTAGGACCAGGTCAATCTCATGGGCATATGACCTGGCAGTCACACAGAGCCCTGCACTTAGAAGGGTCCTGGGCTTGGCTTAATGCTATGATATCATGAGTTGACATTCTTAATAATTTTTGAATAAGGCCCTGCCTTTTCACTTTGCACTAGGCTCTGCAAATTATGCAATAGATCCTGCAGGGCACTGAAAGAGACCCAAAATATTTCATTCATACAGCCAGGCACTGTAATAGTCTCTGGACACACAATAAAAACAGTGAACAAGACAGATGCATGACAGAAAATATTGGAAGGAAAGGTTGTTGTCCTCAAGAATATTAAAATGTAAATACAGCTATGACATATTATACTTCAGCACCTTAATTGCAAGGCTTATATAATTTTGGTCAATTTATTCAACTTCTCTAAGCCTTAGATTACTTATCTAAAAAATAAGTATAATAGTAGAATTTACTCTCCTAAGGTTGTTAGGGGAAATAAATGAGACCAGGAACATAAGGTACTTAGCCCAGTACAAGATACATGGTAAGTATTCAATAATGTGAGTGACTATGATGAACTTCCATTGCCTGGCACATAGTAAGAGTTTGATAAATGACTTTAAGTGGGGAAAAAAGGAAATTTCATATCAATCTGGACAGTAAAATATATGTTTGTTAAAACATTTGTAAGCTGGGCTCGGTGGCTCAGCCTGTAATCCCGCGCCTTGGGAGGCTGAGGTGAGTGGATTGCCTGAGCCCGCGGGTTCGAGACCCGCCTTGGGCAACTTGGTGAGACCTCATCTCTACAATAAATCAAAAATTAGCCGTGTGTGGTAGTGCGGGCCTGTAGTTCCAGCTACTTGGAAGGCTGAGGCGGAAGGACCGCTAGAGCCCAGCAGGTCGAGGCTGCGGTGGCCGGGAGCGGCCACTGCACTCCAGTCTGGGCAACAGAGTGAGACTCCAACTCAAAAAAAAAATTTGTATACTTCAAGGATTGATGAGGCCGAGAAGAAAATGTAAAAGGATACTAAGATGTTAACTGTAGTTAAATCTGTATATTTGAATTTGGGGGGAAATATTTTTATTTTGTGTTTTACTTTACATACTCCTTATTTATTTATTTATTTTTTGAGTTGAAGTCTCACTCTGTTGCCCAGACTGGAGTGCAGTGGCACGCTCCCTGCCACTGCAGCCTCGACCTGCTGGGCTCCAGCGGTCCTTCCGCTCAGCCTTCCAAGTAGCTGGAACTACAGGCGCGCACTACCATGCCCGGCTAATTTTTTGATTTATTGTAGACATGGGGTCTCGCCAAGTTGCCCGGGCGGGTCTCGAACCCATGGGCTCAGGCAATCTACTCACCTCAGCCTCCCAAAGCACGGGATTACAGGCTGAGCCACCGAGTCCAGCCCATACTCCTTATTTAAAAACCAAGATTTTAACTGTGTGCAATGGCTCATGCTGTAATCTCAGCACTTTGGGACGTGGAGGCAAGAGGATTGCCTGAATCCAGGGGTTCAAACTAGCCTGGGCAACTTGGCGAGACCTTGTCTCTACAATAAACCAAAAAGTTAGCTGGGTATGGTGGTGTGTACCTGTGGTTCTAGCCCTTGACTGAGGTAGAAGGATAAACAGCCCAGCAGGTCGAGGCTGCAGTGGCTGTGAGCATGCCACCACACTCCAGCCTGGACAATAGAGTGAGACTTCCATTCAAAACAAAACAAAGCAAGACAAAAAAAAAAAAACCCTGAGATTTTGGAAAATAAAGCTATTGACATATTATGAATATATTGCCAGATAACAAAGCCTATAGTTTATTGTAAGTCCTACCTTCTAAGAATTAACTTCTTCCTGTCTAGAACACTTTCATTCAACTTCCATTCTCTTTCTTTTCAATTCTGACTCTTGCCATAATTTGCTATTAATCTTGGAAAAAATCAACTTCTTACTCTGCATAACAGCTTCATCATTCATAAAATGAGAAACACAATCCAGACAGTGCTTCCCGACTGGCAGACCTTGGCATGCTGGTGTCCTGAATGGCAGTGAGAAATAGATCCTTCCTGCAATAGAGCAGTTAAGAGGGGTTGGGATAGCCACAGCCTGTTGGGCCACTGCCTTCGGTCACAAGCAGTCATTAGGACTCCTTAGTGCAGGCTGTGCAGAATGGTCTGGGTGTATGCATGCAAGCAAAAAGCACTATGGACAATAACCAACACTTACAGTTTTGCTGACTGTGAATGGCCAAGGAGATATCTGCCATGTGGGCAATTATATGCAAAGAACTCCTCTGCCCATCATGAACCAGAGACTCTGGAGCCAATACACAAGTTTGTAATTCAGGTGCCCAAGGTGTACAGCACACAGCTTCAGGAATAGTCTGTTTGGGGTGACACAGGAGACTGGGCAGAATGAGGTTCCTAGTGGGCTCAGTTCCAGTCACCATCCTTAATATGTGTCTTAACATACGCTGCCTTTTTTTGCGGTGGGGGATTGGGAGTCTCCCTCTGTTGCCCAGGCTGGAGTGCTGTGGCATGCTCACAGCCACTGCAGCCTCAACCTGCTGGGCTCAGGCGATCCTTCTGCCTCAGCCTTCCAACTAGCTGGAACTACAGGCATGCTACCACTCCCAGCTAATTTGTTTTTTTTCCTTAATTTATTGTGGAGACAAGGCCTTCCCAAATTATCCAGACTGGTCTCGAATCCCTGGGATCAGGCAATTCTTTTCTCTGCCTCCCAAAGTGCTGGGATTACAGATGTGAGCCACCATGCCCAGCTAGCCAGTGCCCTTTTAATGGCATCCAGGCTAGCTGTTGACAACGTATACATGTTCTGAAAGCCAGAATACCAATGTGGAAATCTTGATATAAAAACGTATTATTGTGTTAGAAATCCATTTGCATTATCACATGAAATGATATTACATTTGTCAATAAAAGAAGAGGAAGAGTTGTTAGATTCTTTAAATATAATTACTATTGTAAATTTTGAATGGTTGTATAAAATGGTTTTAAATATTTTATCACCCACTTATGTGATCAGAGTCCCTCAATTATGAGTATTTAGAATATGAGAAGTTCATCATTAAAAAGTCTAGATCAGAAACTGCATAAAGTCATTTCAACCATAAAATCTAATACCAAAATATATTCACAGGAACAAGTTCAAGTTGATCATTAAAAACATGGAAAATTTTTATTTGAAGGTTTAATGCAAATTCAATATTTACTATCTCCCCTACCACTTTGCATTTTCTATCAAAATTATATACTTAAAAGAAAATGTTATGAATTTTTTTAACCATCATCTAGATGCCTTCAAATCTCTTCTAGTTTACCCTAGTGTGCTGTACAAAAATTATCATAGTGTATGTCATGATAGGAAGTTGAGAGGTCCTGATATAGATTATAAAGTCCATCTACCACCTATACCACCCTAGAATCCCCATTCCCTCCTCCTTACCTCATACATTTTCTTTCTCTCTCATTTCTTTCTTTTTTTTGAGTTGGAGTCTCACTGTCACCCAGGCTGGAGTGCAGTGGCATGCTCACGGCCACCACAGCATTGACCTGTTGGGCTCAGGTGATCCTTCCACCTCAGCCTTCCAAGTTAGCTGGGACTACAGGCATGCACCACCACACCCGACTAATTTTTTGATTTATTATAAAGATGAGGTCTTACCAAGTTGTCTAAGCTGGCCTTGAACCCGTGGGCTCAGGCAGTCCTCTCACCTCAGCCTCCCAAAGTGCTAGGATTATAGGTATGAGCCACCATGCCGGCCCTCTCTCATTTAAAAAAGAATCAGGACTAGAAGGGCAGACAGAAGCTAAGGTTCAAGTCTGTGTCCTCCTAGGTCAAGAATTGGAGCAGGATTATTTGGCATCAAGATATCAACAGAACTGGAGGGTAAGCTTAGACAAAAGCATAAAAAATAGCTAATGTCTAAGAACAACATACAGTCAGGATAAACAAATCTGGATGAATCCAAAGGGAGGAACTCATATTTTATTTAAAGACAAAAAGTTCCGACTAAATGGACTGACACTATAATGTTCCTGGATGGAAGAACCTAGTATCCCATGCTATTTCTCAAATTAACATAAAAATTTAATACGATTCAAAGAAGAAATATAAGAACAAAAGTTATTGATTAGAAATAACCTAGTTAGAAGACACCTAGACTAACATATCCTAAAGTGCTGCCAGGTGATCATTCTAGCAATGCCTCATAGGATATGTTGGTGTGAATACCAAATGCAAAGTCTTTAACTTTGCATTTTTCTATGTATTCAGAATTTATAAAGTTCTTGGGGCTATTTCATATTAATCAGACTCACAGATCTCGACATTAACAAGACACTAAGGCTATACATTTTTCCAATGTCTCAAGTCTGTTGTTGGCTATCAGGAGAAGCAGAATGTGTAAACAAAAGTTAGCTTGTGCAGGACATGGTGGTTTATGCCTGTAATCCCAGCACTTTGGGAGGCAGAGAGGCAAGACTAGCCTGGGCAATTTGGCGAGACCTCTTCTCTACAATTAAAAAAAAAGAAAATTAGCAGGGCGTAGTGGCCTATGCCTGCAGTTCCAGTTACTTGTAAGGCTGAGGCAGAAGGATGGCCTGAACCCAGAAGGAAGCTGCAGTAGTTGTGATCTTGCAGACTGCACTTGAGCCTGGGTTACAAGAGTGAGACTCCGACTCAAAAAACAAAAATAAAACGTTAGCTTGTGACAATGGAATCAGATCAACAGGGGGAATATTTGAATAGCTGTTTCATCGAAGTTATATTAAGGCCTGGTTACTGGTTTCTGCCCCACAAAAGAGCACTCTTTGTTCAGGTTTCCAAAATGCAACGCCCATGCTCCATAGGCAAGGATAGGTAAATACCAACACATTCTTACTCTTTGAACTCACCTTTTCCAAACCCCAAGCCGACCACTCCCCATTTGTTAACAAACTTTTTCAAGCAATTAACAATAAAACTGATTAGATTTCTAATCTTTCCAAGGGAGGACCAGTTTAACTCTAAAGGATTTGGTCACATGGATTGCTAAATTAAATATCAAGCACTTCCTAGCAGGAAGAGAGGCTTGTTAATTGTGGTTATTTCTATCAGTAACTGTTTAAAATGAATCCACAGATTATTAATTTATAGCTATCATAGGTGTTGGGAAGATTTTCCAATCCTATCCCCATTTTCATTTAAAACTTTGAAAACTCAAACTTTGTAAGGTCAAACTATTTGAAATTACTTAATTCGGTCGAGAAAGGATTAGATCTCCAAGTTTCTCTTTGATTCGGCTTATTATTCTTCACAACTGGAAAACAGGTGATCATTTTAAGGAACAATCACTCGAGAACAGGCAGCATTATCTGGTGATCCTGCTTTTTTTTTTTGAAATTCTGTAAATCACCCAATTCCTAAAATTCCATCAGCATCTTGGAACAGATACTTCAGCTCTTCCCACACTAGCTAGAAAAGAGAGCATTAGAAAATAGTCCCGACGTATTTTTTGAGATCAGTGAGTACCTAATGAACTGACCTCAACCAGTCCTGTATTGGGTCATTACGGGTAAAAATTCAGTGTCAGCCGCGTTTTAAGTGCCCAAGATTCACCCATGTCGGTGTCGCAAGGCTTTTCAATACGTGCCATCAGTCAGACATTGGTCCCTGGCATTTGCCAATGGGAGGTAATCCGAGGGCCCGAGAGAACTTTCTTGCAAAAAGAGAAGTGTGGTTTTATTTCGGACACAGGAACCAAATGAATTCGGAAATGGAGACCTAGAAGCCTGCGTACGGGGGAGGGGGAAGACGCAAGAAGAAAGGGAAAGGCCTTTCTCTCCACTGACGCGCGGTCACGAGGCGGTCTCCCGACGTGGACGCTCCCCATTGGCCGATCCAGGGATGACGTCACGAAAGTAGCCCGGGCGCGAACGGCGGCAAGGGCGGGGCTGCGCTGAAAGTTGGCGGGGCGCGCGCGCTCCCGCGTCCCACCGCGCCTCCGCCCTACGCCCGCCAACCCGCTCATCCAGTCCCTCTTCGCTCACGCTTAGCCCCGCCCCTTTCCCGACTTGCTCCTCCCTCACCAGGCCGGCGGCGCGCGGAAGGCGCGTCACGTGACGGCTGGCCCCGCCTCTTCCTCTCGGTCCCATATTGAACTCGAGTTGGAAGAGGCGAGTCCGGTCTCAAAATGGAGGTAAAACCGCCGCCCGGTCGCCCCCAGCCCGACTCCGGCCGTCGCCGTCGCCGCCGGGGGGAGGAGGTATTAGGGGGAGAGCGGGGGGTTGATGGGCAGTGGCCGGCGTGGGGGGTTTGGCTTGGTGGGAGCGGGGAGGCCGGGTGGACTGGGTCGGCCGTCCCGCGCTCTGCGTTGAGACGGGCGGTGGGAGGGGGAGGGGAGTGGGCCTCATGCCTCTTTGGGGTCCCTCGCCCGCCTGGTCTTCACCTCGGGCTGTCCAGGCGGCCCCTGGGAAGCGCGGCGTGGCTGAGGAGGCCTCGGGAGGGGAGCCGGCCCGCCGGTTGCACGGCCTCGGAAGCGAGGCCTCGGCGGCATGGCGGGCCTCGGCGGGAGCGGTTGGGAGGAGGCGGTGGGGGAGGGGAGGGGACGAGCAGGCACATCCGGGCGAGCGAGCAGGCGGGCGGCGGCCACATTGACATTGATCCGCTGCCGCGTTACGAAATGGCGCATTGGCCCGCAATGGCCGCCGCCTGGCTCCGCCGCCGGGAAAGAGAGCCTTGGGATTGGAGGGACGAAGGCGGAGGCGGCCTGGCAGAAAATGCCGCAAACGGCCTCGAAGCCCGGGGCCTAGTTCTCTCGCTGAAGTTCTGCCGGCGTGTTTTTAGGCCTTTGCGGATGATCTTCGGCGACGAGAATTCGTTAATTCTCCGGCCTGTTCTTTTTTTCGCAGCATCCAGTTGGCAATCCGAGGTTTTTCAAAAGTTTGCTGCTGTAAAATATCTTCAATCTTGCAAAAGTATTTAGACCTATACTTCTCAAATTGCTGTGTGGGTGAAGTACCTGGTATTTTAGAATTTCAGTGTAGATGATATCTAGGAACTTAAAAACGTTTTTGATTTCCATGTTTTCCCATTCTTTGGGTCGGCTCTAGTTGTGGTTTCCTGGATTTTTGTTTTAGAGGACAGCAGCCACATTTGAAATTTTCACTTACTTGCCATGTTAGGTGGGTTCTAAATTCTTTTTGTCAATTTTGTGTATTGCTAATCAAACACATTTATTCAAGACTCGAAAAGATGAGGCTATGTGAATTAAAGCTTTGGGCAGTTTAGTTATTTAACATCTTTTTTTGGTAGCACGTAACAGTCCCTTCACATTAAATGCCTTAACATCTGCATTTGTAGAAGACAGGAGGACATTAGAAATAAATGTGGGCCCCTTTATATGAGGATTTTGGATGAACGAAATCTTAATGCACGCATTAAATAACACCTGCAACTTATTATAAAACTTTTGACTAAAGTATTAAAAATTGCAGGCCTTATTTCTTTTAAAAATTCCAATTTTTAAATTGTCCAATTTTTCTGGTCAGGCAGTATATACTATACCTAATGTAAGTCCAACTTACTAGTTTGTTACTTCTTTAAAATTGGCGTAAAGTGCTGATTTTTTGATAGCATATAACAAATATTGGTTACAAAAAGCCAATATAAAAAGTAAAAACCTTTTTTCCTTTAGTTTTTTGGGGGAGGAAATGGTGGTTTAGCATAGGAACGCTTGTTTTAACATTGATTTGCCTGAATGGTGGATATCTTTAAATTTGCCATTCAAAACATTTAAGTTATACTTTATTATAGATAAAACTATTAATTAAAGAGACTTGTTGGAATGTAGATTGAGGAGAGAAGACTTGAAATGGGATGGATACAACACTGCCTCTCCAACACCTTGGTTGCTTAGAAAATGAATTCTCATTAGCAACTTCTAAAGTGATGGTTCCCAGACACTTGTAGCTCATTAAAGAGAAGTGATTTTTTCAACTCTGGGATTATCTTGGAATTAAATTTAGTTGAAGTGGTGCTGGCATTTGAAAGATTGTTGGTAGGTTTCCCGGGCAGCGTTTAGTCCTTTAATGTAATAGTCAAAGTTCACATTTTTAACTGAATTTGATCTTATTATCATAGATTAAAGGTTCATGTGTCTTTCTTAACGATTCACCTACTATAAGAAATTATTTAAATATATTGGTTCTTTTTCTTAGGGCCATGATCCAAAGGAACCAGAGCAGTTGAGAAAACTGTTTATTGGTGGTCTGAGTTTTGAAACTACAGATGATAGTTTAAGAGAACATTTTGAGAAATGGGGCACACTCACAGATTGTGTGGTAAGTTGCTAAGGGAACAAAAATATTCTTGGGAGGGGTGTAGAGAACCTGTGGAGGTGTTTCAGTGTTTTAAACTTTTTATTTCATAGGTAATGAGAGACCCCCAAACAAAACGCTCCAGGGGCTTTGGTTTTGTGACTTACTCTTGTGTTGAAGAGGTGGATGCAGCAATGTGTGCTCGACCACACAAGGTTGATGGGCGTGTCGTGGAACCAAAGAGAGCTGTTTCTAGAGAGGTATTTTTAAAATATGTTGTGTAATATGTGAAATTGTTGTGAAAAATTGTTTATTTGACTTGGTGTATTTTATTTGTAGGATTCTGTAAAGCCTGGTGCCCATCTAACAGTGAAGAAAATTTTTGTTGGTGGTATTAAAGAAGATACAGAAGAATATAATTTGAGAGACTACTTTGAAAAGTATGGCAAAATTGAAACCATAGAAGTTATGGAAGACAGGCAGAGTGGGAAAAAAAGAGGATTTGCTTTTGTAACTTTTGATGATCATGATACAGTTGATAAAATTGTTGGTAAGTAGCAATTTATTGGAACTTGAAATAGAAAGTTAGAAGTGGTTTCTCTGTTTTGAACTAGATTTGCTAAATTGCTTGTACTCTTGTGTTGTAATGGAATATAAAGTATACTGTTAATTTTTATAAAGTGTAAACATTTGTGTAACCAGCATCCAGATCAAGAAATAAACATTAACATCTCAGAACATTCCCTCATCCCCAAAGTCATTTCCTGATTGATAATGTTGTAATGTTACATAATGGCAGGATATCATTTGTATGTGATTTTTCAAACATAAAATAACTTTTTGTTTGTTTGATTAAAAAAATTTTAGTTCAGAAATACCACACTATTAATGGGCATAATTGTGAAGTGAAAAAGGCCCTTTCGAAACAAGAGATGCAGTCTGCTGGATCACAAAGAGGTGAGTAGGACCATGCAAACTTAACACAATACATGTGAGAGGTGTTTGTAATGTTCTTAAAAATCTTCCTTGCCTGTGTTAAAGGTCGTGGAGGTGGATCTGGCAATTTTATGGGTCGTGGAGGAAACTTTGGAGGTGGTGGAGGTAATTTTGGCCGTGGTGGAAACTTTGGTGGAAGAGGTAGGATGTTTATTTCTAAGTGTATGAGTACCTAAAATTTTATGGTAAGTTGAGTATATAATTTAAATTCATATCTTTTCCTCAGGAGGCTATGGTGGTGGAGGTGGTGGCAGCAGAGGTAGTTATGGAGGAGGTGATGGTGGATATAATGGATTTGGAGGTGATGGTAGGTTTTTTTTTTTTAATTAATTGATATTTCGAGTATTTATTGAAAATTAAGTATTTGTTACACCTAAAGTGTAACTAAAAAGTTGAAACTTGAAAAGCTTGTGGTTAAGATTTACTTCTAGCCGGGCTCGGTGGCTCAGCCTGTAATCCCACACCTTGGGAGGCTGAGGTGAGTGGAATGCCTGAGCCCGCGGGTTCGAGACCCACCTGGGCAACTTGGTGAGACCTCATCTCTGCAATAAATCAAAAATTAGCCGGGCATGGTAGCGCGCGCCTGTAGTTCCAGCTACTCGGAAAGCTGAGGCGGAAGGATCGCCGGAGCCCAGCAGGTTGAGGCTGCGGTGGCCGGGAGCGGTCACTGCACTCCAGTCTGAGCGACAGAGTGAGACTCCAACTCAAAAAAAAAAAAAAAGATTTCTAAACCAGTGCCATAGAAGGGTAGACTCTGGGGATTTAACATTAGCTAGTCTTTTTTGACCAATAAGGTTTGTACCAGCTGTTGAGTCTTGTTTTAAGTCTGAGACTATCTTTACTGAAGTTTTAGTTATAATAAAAATTATTACTTGTCTTTTTAATACCAGAGGTAAAGAAAGCATTTTTTAAAATTCTTACTAATTAAGGTACTTGCTGTTCCTATTGACTAGATATTATATATACCAGACTCAATGTTCAGTTAACTTACTGGCTTATTTGCCAGTGGCCTAACTGTAATACGAATCCAGAATTGAGTAGTCCCATATTCAGCCTGCTCTGGAGGCTGAGGTGGGGGGATTGCTTCAACCCAGGAATTAAAGGTTGCGGTGAGCTGTGATAGCATGACGCTGCCCTCCAGTCTGGCAATAGAGTAAGGCCTCCTCCGTCTCTTTTTTTTTGTTTGATTTGGAGTCTCAACTCTGTCGCCCAGACTGGAGTGCAGTGGCCGCTCCCGGCCACCGCAGCCTCGACCTGCTGGGCTCTGGCGATCCTTCTGCCTCAGCCTTCCAAGTAGCTGGAACTATAGGTGCGTGCTACCACGCCCGGCTAATTTTTTGATTTATTGTAGACATGAGGTCTCACCTGCCCAGGTGGGTCTTGAACTCGCAGGCTCAGGCAATCCACTCACCTCATCCTCCCAAAGCACAGGATTACAGGCTGAGCCACCGAGCCCGGCCTCCTTGATCTCTTCAAAAAAAAAAAAAATTGAATGACTTGACCCTCTATACATTTATGATGTGTTTGTGTGGCCTTTTTTTTTTTTTTTTTTTTTATGTGGCAACTATGGCGGTGGTCCTGGATATAGTAGTAGAGGGGGTTATGGTGGTGGTGGACCAGGATATGGAAACCAAGGTGGTGGATATGGTGGCGGTGGTGGAGGATATGATGGTTACAATGAAGGAGGAAATTTTGGAGGTGGTAAGCTTTTACTTGTTTTATTTAAATATTCAGTATTGCTAACATTTGTATTACATATGCTTGAAAAAGTGTTAAAAATTAGTATTTGGTCAAATTTTGTTACTCATGGTGAGCAATTAAACTGAATTTTCTTAACTTTGCTGTGCTGTTAAGTTGGTAAAATGTGCTTAAATCTTATTTTTGTGTAGTTAAAATGAACGTTTACCTGTATGGAATGCATACTTTACATATGAAAGATCTGTAATCTTTTTATTGCCAGAATTGTACCTAGCTTAGGCAGTTTTAAACTGAACAAATAAGAACTCTGAATTATTTACATACTCAATTGTTGGCATTAACAGGGTGCCATCTGGGATCTAGGTTAACAAGGGAACTTTGGATTTTGAGTCAAATGCTCACTGTCATCCACGCTCAGAATCTCACCCTCAGCCACTACAGCCTTGACCTGCTGGACTTATGCAATCCTAGCTGGAGCTACAGGTGCATGCCACCAAACCCGGCTGGTTTTTTTAAATTTATTATAGACACGAGGTCTTGCCAAGTTGCCCAGATTGGTCTTGAACCTCTGGGCTCAGGCAGTCCTCTTGCCCTTGCCACCCGAAGTGCTGGGTTTACAGACATGAGCCACCATACCCAGCTCTGTGATTGTTCTAAAAGTTACACTGCATCAGAATCAGTGAATGGAACACTAGCAATTTTGATATTAGTGACAGGAGCTTAGGGGTATGATATCTAATAACAAAATGGTGATGTTCTAGTACCTGACATCTGACAGTTACCTAGAAATAGAAACATGGTTTTCTGGTCATGTTTCACTTTTGTTTTCTCCTCTCCTACTCTAGGAGGCTTCTGGGTTAGTAATGGGAAGGGTAGCTCATATGAGTATGATCAAAACAGTTATAGTAAAAGAGGAAAGTGGTTATTGTGTAGTTAAGCTACAAATAAAACCTTTCTGATTTCAGGTAACTATGGTGGTGGTGGGAACTATAATGATTTTGGAAATTATAGTGGACAACAGCAGTCAAATTACGGACCCATGAAAGGGGGCAGTTTTGGTGGAAGAAGCTCGGGCAGTCCCTATGGTGGTAAGTAATTTTTTAAAAATCAGGATTCTTTAGAGTCTTTAATTGAAAAACTTATTTGTATGCCTCTTTTTAACACTTACGTATATTTTTTAGGTGGTTATGGATCTGGTGGTGGAAGTGGTGGATATGGTAGCAGAAGGTTCTAAAAACAGCAAAAAAGGGTAGGTATCTTTAAATTTTTATCATGATGATAAAGAATATGTGGAACTGTTCACTGAGTGTAATAATTTTTTTATCCTGTATTATTCAACAGGCTACAGTTCTTAGCAGGAGAGAGAGCGAGGAGTTGTCAGGAAAGCTGCAGGTTACTTTGAGACAGTCGTCCCAAATGCGTTAGAGGAACTGTAAAAATCTGCCACAGAAGGAACGATGATCCATAGTCAGAAAAGTTAC
>CAUYQG010248680.1:0-11129 GCA_963574415.1 Tarsius wallacei
CAATAAATCAAAAAAATTAGCCGGGCGTGGTAGCATGCGCCTGTAGTTCCAGCTACTTGGAAGGCTGAGGCGGAAGGATCACCGGAGCCCAGCAGGTCGAGGCTGCGGTGGCCGGAAGCGGCCACTGCACTCCAGTCTGGGAGACGGAGTGAGACGCCAACTCAAAAAAACAAAACAAAACAAACAAACAAAAAATTAAACAAAAAAGAGAAAATGTTGCTATTGGGTTGTCTTTTTTAAAAATGTTCTTATTAATAAGTATGATTCCTCTGATTTTCAACCTTTGAGATGCAGTGTTTTTCTTGAGGTCTACTGAATTTTTTTCGTTTGGAAAATTATCAGTTTTACCAGGATGACTCAAAATTGACTATTCCATGTCAATTATCCCAGGTATATAGTGACTCATGTAGTTTCAAATATTTCATCTCTGCAAAGTTTTCTCAAATCACAGTTTTAATATTTACTGTGTTTTTTTGTGTTGAATTTTGTTTTGTTTTTTGGTCTATCACCTATAGCAATCACTGTCACTATTCTTTTGTCCTGTTATTTCATTTTATTCTCTTAGCCATTCTCATACCTTTTCCCAAAGACATTTATTATATTTTCAGTCAAATCTAGTCTTTATTTCTAATAATTAAGTCTGTAATTCTAAAATGATTTGTTTTTCTAAAAATTCTATTCCTGAGTTTGGTGAATTCTCAAGTCCCATTTTTTCTTTTTAGTCTATTTCTTTTCTGAATTTTGTATAAGGTGTTTGATCATATCTGCAAATTCTTCTTTTAAGAATATATCGCTTGCTTTAGAGTGATATATATACCACTCTTCTATTTGGGTTTTTGCTTGTTTGTTGTGTTTTTAGAGAGAATTTTCCTAAGTTGACAAAGCTTTGATCCTCATTTTCTATTTTTACTTTTCTTCATATATCCTATATCCTATTCATTTTGAATTGCTTTAAGTTTCTAGACCAGCAATTATTGTTATTTATTTATTTTTTTTAAACCTGCTACATATAGAATCTGGTTGAAAAGAACACTCCTATGCTAGTATTGTATTGTTCCTTTAATTAGTGGTGCATTTTTAATGTAGAGTGGAAGGAAAGGGTGATATGCTTTCAATTTTGTGATTCTCTTTTGTTTCTGCAGGATCTTTAATTGCTTCCTTCTATTTATTATCAAGGTTCCAGGCAACATCCCTTTCAGGTCACCCTTCACTCCTTGAGAAGTGAGACCTTGCCAAAATTGCTACTTTTGGTCTTGTGTTCTTACAAGACTCTTCCTTTTTATTCCCCAGTATCCAGTACACAGATGTCAGTATTTCCTCATTCATTGAGGAACTTCCCCCCATAGTTAGTTGAATAATATTATACTACATCTAAGAGACACAAATCACTAATATTAAAAATGAAAGAGGAGCTGTCACTGCTAATTCCATTAACAATGAAGAGAATAAATACTATGAACAACTTTATGCCCACATCATCATTCACATTAGCACACAAAAAGAAGTACTTAAATATAAATCTAACAAATATATATAAGAAATGTATGAGGAAAACTATGTGAAAGAAATTTTAAAAGCGTTAACTAAATGAAGAGATAGTTCTTTTTAAAAATTTTTTTTACTTTTAATTATTTTATTTTTAAAATGTGGGGTACAAATGAGGGTTAGGTACATACATGCTCATCATACAGGTAAAGTATGGGCAGCCTTATTGATGTTATGTGCCCACCCCACCCCTGGCAGTGTCTTAGTACTGCCAATCCCTTTCTTGATAATCCCTTGATGATAGATGTTCAAGGTCCACTTCTGAGTAAGTACATGTGGTACTCAGATCTTTATTTCTGTGATAAATCACTGAGTATTACAGACTCTAATTCCAACCAGGTTGCTGCAAAGTTCATTGTTTTTTCTTTACGATTGTATAATATTCCATCATGTAAATTTAACACATTTTCTTTATCCAGTCCACTTTTGATGGGCAGCACGGTTGGTTCCATGTTTTTGCTATTGTGAATGCTGTTGCAATAAATATACATGTGCAGGTATCTTTATTATAGAGTGATTTGAGTTCTTCTGGGTATATTCCCAGAAGGTGGATTGTTGGGTTGTATGGAAGGTCGATTTTCAGATTTTTTTAGAACCCGCCACACTATTTTCCACAGAGGTTGTACAGTTTAGATATTTCATAGTCATGGATGGAAAATATAATATTAAGATGTCAGTTCTTTCCAACTTTATCTATAGATTCAATATATAGCAATCTCAATCAAAATTCCTGTAAATTACTTTGTAGATATTGACAAACTGATTCTAAAGTTTATACAGAAAGGCAACACAATAGCAGAGAAGACCCAAGTTGAAGGACTACACTACCCAACATCATGATACTAAAGTAATAAGACACTGTGAAAGTGATGAAAGAACAGACACATCAATGAAACAGAATAGATAGTGCAGAAACAGATTCCCACATAGAGTCAACTGATCTTTGACAAAGGAGCAAAAGTAACCCAATGGAGAAAGAACAGTCTTCTTAACAGTGGGAGAACAACTGAACATTTACATGCAAAGAAAATAACCTAGGCACAGACCTCACATCTTTGACAAAAATTAATTCAAAATAGATCATATACCTAAATGTAAAATACAAACCTTATCCACTAGAAGATAACATAGGAGAAAATCTAGAAAACCTTAGGGTTTAGTAATGACATTTTAGATACAACAATAAAAAGCATGGTTCGTGAAAAAAATTGTTAAGGTGGACTTTATTCATTAAGAGTGGGAATGCAAAATGGTACAGTTATTCTGGAATACAATTTGGCAGTTTCTTACAAAGCTAAAAATAGTCTTATCATGTGATCCAGCAACTGTGTTCCTAGGTATTAACCCAGATGAGTTGAAGACTTATGTCCACACACAAACTTATGAATGTTCATAGCAGCTGTATTTATAACTGCTAAAAATCAGAAATAACCAAGATGTTCTTCCATAGGTGAATGAATAAGCAAACTGTGGCACATTCACAGCGTGGAGTACTTTTCAGCAATATAAATAAACGAGCTATCAAGTCATGAAAAGAAATAGAAAACCCATAAATACACACTACTAAGTGAAAGAAGTAACTCTGAAAAGGTTACATACTGTATGAGTCCACCTACATTACACTCTAGAAGAGGCAATGTTAAAGAGAGAGTAAAAAGATCAGTATTTTCCCATAGTTGGGGATATAGTAGAGGGGTGGAGAAATAGATGGAGTAAAAAAAGGGATTTTCAGGGAAGTGATACTATTGTGTATGATACTGTAATAGTGGATACATGACTGTGAATTTAGCAAAACTTGAAGAATTATACAACGAAGTGAACATAATGTAAACTATAAACTTTATTTAACAATAATGTATCAATATTTGTTCATCAAAAGATTGTAACAAATGTAATAATACACCAATGAAAAATGTTAATAGGGAAACTGACGGGGTGGGAGAAAATAGGGAACATGTGGGAAGCCTGTATTTTCTGCTCAGTTTCTATGTAAACCTAAATCTGCTCTAAAAAGTAAAGTTTACTAATTGAAAAACTAAAAGAAAACAAAAAATCTTTAAGTGAAAATCCATGATTGGATTTCATATGTTCTTTCCTTTATAAAACCATTCAGTAGATGGCACCAGAGATCCTTTAGAATAAGGAATCACAAGCTACATTGTACTAGTCATAATGCTTAGTTTTGATGTTGATACATGCTTTTGAAATCCTATTTATTCATTAATGAATAATATAATTGACGATCTGAGTAAGGTGTGTTGAAGATAAATAAATTCAGCTGAAGTTTTTATCATTCCATAAGTAGGCAAATAATCATGGAAATGTAAGAATGCAGATCTGAATAATTATGGCACAACAGTAATTCAACATTATGCATAAATTTAAAAGGTGCTATATAAAGCTATTTAAAAACCAAATTCCAACTCACATTTTGACAACTACATAGCACATCTATTTGACACTTCTTGACTACAAATATCTCATTAGTAAATTGTTTTTCTCCATGGAATAAAATCATTCACTAAACATGGTATCAAGGTATTTTAAAATTTATTTCTTCCTTAGGCTGAGACAGAATAAAGTATTACATCTTTCTAAAAAACACATGGTGAAAACACATTAATCACTCACCAAGCAACTAATTACCCACCCACCGACATTCAAACTGACATATTCAACATGCAATTTTAAAGAGAAAAATTAAGTAGTCCTGACTTATATAAAACAATCTTTCCCCTCATCTTCTTAACTTAGATCACTAAAAAGTGATCTCAAACAGTTTCCCAGTTGCTAAGTACTTTCACCAATTAAAGAAGTCCCAATATTATATACTGCCAGTTTGGTAGGGAGAGAAGAAGAAAGGAGAGCATCAAAGTAATATCTGGAGAGAAGAATAAAATGTATTACTGCCCTTTCAGATTTAGAATTCAGTTCTCTAAAAACTATCAATAATGGCAGTGCTGAAATAATACAAATCAAGTATCTTAACAATTAATTGCCATAATAGACATATGTACCTTGGAAAAGGATTACTATTTAACTTGTATTTCTGTGAAAAAATAATACTCAGACCTTCAAATACATTAATCAATAAATTTTTAGAACATAATTTAACTATAATTGAAGAACAACAAAAACATGAAATGATATTAAGTTTGGGTACACAATGATTAAAAACCAATTTTGGCAGTGCATCCAAGGCAAATGAAAGATCTAATTTGCCAAAAAAAGAAATCTATTAATTTTAATTGTAGGTGTACTATTAATTTTAATTGTAGGTGAACTATTCACCTACAACCTTAGAAAATATATAGTATAACAATTTCCAATTTTTTATAATATAATTCCCTATTTTAAATTAAAAAACATGTCAATAAGAAATGAGTAGCTGGATCTTGAAAGTACTATGAAGAAAGAGTAATACCAATTTGATCCAAATATAAAGAAATGTTTTTGTTTGGTTTACAGTTTTACTGAGGGTAACTGTATGATTTTTTAAGGCTTTACAAAATGTTAAATAACAAAGCTTCTGAAATTTTATCCACTTTTCTGGACCACTAGAATTCTGTGTTTATCAGATTTTATACAAGGAAAGCAAAATCCAGAAAGATTAAGTCAGAATAGCAGCAGAGCTTAGAACAGTTGTTTCTCCCAGATCAGTAGTCTTTCTACCAGACTATGTGGTCTCATTAACAAAAACACTAGTACCAGTATCACCCCTTATTCAAATCTATTTGGGCCTTGAGTTCCACATAGCTTAAAGAGAAAGTTCAGACAACAAGGAATATTACAGAATCTGAATATATTTGGGTTTCTAGGTTTTTAATAGTAAGGAATTTATTTGAAAATTTATCTGCATTTATTTAATTCCTGAGTTCAGATAATGAAAGTTCAAATAGAAAGGGATATACATATTTTATAAGAGAATAAGGGAGAAAATTTGATGCATAATTTTCCTTTTTGGGTATGTGTTTCTAATTCTGTTCCTCCTTCCTTCCCTCCCTGGTTTCCTTAGTAGGGGTAGAGTAATAACTTAGTTTCATCAGAAAAGATCATTTTAGTTTCAGTGATCTCCAAACCTGTTTTCACAGCTAATATTGTAAAAGTTCCTAATTACCACCAGCAGAAGTATGTACATTAGTTTAAATATATTAAATTGAACAAATATATGCTATAAGCCAATATGCTCAGTACTCATGGGTCATTTTTCATTATTGTATAATAGTTTCAGAATGCATTATATACACTTTATAATCTTATATAGTTTACATATAGGGTTAAAGAATTTATAAAATGACAAATATTAGATGACCTATTAATCTCTCTGAACAATTCAGAGATACTCATCCTCAGCTTAGGTTGGGTCTCTATTCTTCATCTCTATTCCTCAATGCCAAAATAATAATGCTCTGCGATAATATACTCGTCATTTTAAAGTCTTCAGACAAATTCTGCCAACATTTTATTGCAATTGTTTTCAAGCAAGTTGTAATATACTTCTATTGCTAGATACATAACAAAATAAGCTCTAGCAGCCATACTATAACAGACAACTGGAAAAAGACACTAAAAAAGAAGGGCCTATTAATAAGGGAATGTTATTTTCTATAATAATTACATTATAAAGTCAAAAATGGTAATCCCGCAATATAAAGAGGAATATTAATAAACCTAGTTTTTACTAACAAGTGTCACAATACAATGTAAGAATAGCATTAATCTGAATTTTTTAAAATAAAAAAACCTGATTTTCACTAATGATTTCACTCTTCCCTTCCCAAAATCTCCTGTGATAAAGGCAAGAAATGGAAACCTTATAAATTTCTTCTTTTTTTTTTATCATTCTCAAGGGAAATGTGTTAATGAGTGTGATACTTAGTACACGAAAAGGCAAACAGCAGCACGCATTCTTGCCCCCACAACTAAGATTATAGTTAGGCCATATAAAAAGGAAATGTAAAAGTAATTATATTAAGTATTAATTTATCTATTGCTATGCCTAGTTATATATTTTTCAAATAAAAAACTAAAAGGTAATACAGTAGAACAAAGTCTGGTCTAGCTTTATATATAGCACAGAAGTGGTCAGAGAGTCCTTCGACCTGGGACACACATGTACAAATTTGCAACATATTTAGAATTTTAATATTTGATATTTAGAATTTTAATCTTCAAATTAGGTTTTATATTTCTATATTGCAGGACTAAAACAAGGCTTTTAACCTTACAACTTTAAACTTCTTTCACTAGTCTTCTTTGATATTACAAATTAATACTCCTTATATATACTATAATGATCTTGTGAATATGATTTTATTTCATTTTGTAAATGTGTCTAAAACTTAATTTTTTACACAAAACATTTAAGTTTTTACAAAAACAACAATTTTTATAACCCATTCAAACAGTAAAGTTCCAAGCCGGTCTCAAACTTTCCATGATCTCTTATTTTCTTAGGTGTCTTAGTCTTAGCTTAGTTTCTCCTAGTGTCTAGCTTCTTTAACTACCACACAGTATATCAAAACTAATATATCTTCAACCTCACATGGTTAATCTACCCAACAAATTAGGCAAGAGGTATAAAAGCACTTCAACCAGGTTAAAAGCACCATTCAAGAAACACAAGACATTAATAATTATCTGACAGAGGACTTGTATCCACAACTTATAAAGAACACCCACTAATCAACAAAAGACCGGAAACAGCCCAACTAAAAATAGGCCAATGATCAGAACAGATCCTTTAAAAAGGAACATACACAAATTGTCTGGAAAAAATTGCAAAAGTGCTTAACCTAAAAGCCATCAAGGAAATGCAATTTAAAGCAAAATGAGATATTATTTCACACCCACTAGAATAGCTAGTAACAGACTGATAATACTAATTGCTGACAGGAACAAGAAGCAACTGAAACTCTCATGTACTGCTAATGAGACTGAAGTAATATATTTTGGAGAATGATTTGACAGCTCTGAATATATTTTAAACATACACTGACTAGCCGGGCTCAGTGGCTCAGCCTGTAATCCCGTGCCTTGGGAGGTTGAGGTGAGTGGATTGCCTGAGCCCGCGGGTTAGAGACCCGCCTGGGCAACTTGGTGAGACCTCATCTCTACAATAAATCAAAAAATTAGCTGGGCGTGGTAGCACGCCTGTAGTTCCAGCTACTTGGAAGGCTGAGGCGGAAGGATCGCCGGAGACCAGCAGGTCGAAGCTGCGGTGGTCGGGAGTGGCCACCGCACTCCAGTCTGGGCGACAGAGTGAGACTCCGACTCAAAAACAAAACAAAACAAAACGAAAAAACATACACTGACCCTACAACCTGACAATTCTACTCCTAGGTATTTTCCTAAGAGCAGTGAAACAGATGTCCAAAAGATCTGTATAAGAATGTTCACAGCAGCTTCATTCATGATCCCTAGCTATTTATTGATAACTCCTTCCAGAGAAAGTGATAACAAAGAATCAAAAACGATTCTTGTGAATTAATTCTGGGTGAGTAAGAAGACGTCAATGGCACTAATTAATGGGGAATAAAGAAAGAAAAATAACATATTTACAAAGGAAAATAAGTTTAGTTTTTGATCCACTGAGCTTAAAATTCTTCCCACGATATATATGTGGAGGTGTCTAGAAAACAGTATGAATCTAGGAAAAAGACTGTGGTGCTTCTAAACAGAGGTTTAAGGTGTTTGAAGCCAAGCCAGGAGAAGGGACGAAATCTTGAAAAAAAAAGAATAGGTATATGTAGATGTACATATATGCACATGTATGTGTATATAAAATCTAAGGACACAGTCCTTAAGGTATGACATCCTGGGAACAGCATGATGATCAAATAGTAATGGAGGCAGATAGAATTCTTAACTATTTTTGTGCAATGGCTCCTTTTTAAATGTATGAATAATATATAGGAAACAAACTATACCGAAATATAGTTGCTATTTTTTAAAGAAAAATGAGATATAGTAATATATATGCTTCTTACTTAATGCATCAAAATATAAATTCTAGCAGTAAGTCTAATATCTACCATAATTTCAAAGTAGTGAGGATATAAAAAATAATTCAAGACATGACATAAAAAATCTATGATTTCTATTAAAAACAAGTATCACTAACACTAATACTGTTTGTTGTCTAGGTATACAGTTGAAGTAAATGTTACATTTCAACTAAGGGTTACTGAAAATAAAAATGTAATTTTTTTCTTCCATTCATGTTCATGGCTATGAATTCTTCCAATAACTTTCTTGAACGTAGATGGTTCCCACTTTAAGAATCCTTGAGCAAGGAAGTAAAATTAAAGAGACATAAAAATTTGATCAACAGTATCATGGGAATTATAGCGTCAAAGTAGTATATGCTTATTTTAAATTGCAATGATACAATACTATATCCACCACTTTATTTCTTACAACTGTGATGTAGAAAAAGAAAGGTCAGAGAAAAGTTTTCTAAACAAAATAAGGTAGAAAAGATTCAGAGGCTTCTAAACTTTCCAGAAAAATAAAACACATTTTTAAAAATGTATCCCCAGGCCGGGCAAAGTAGCTCACTCTTGTAATTTCAGCATTTTGGGAGGCTGGGGTAGCAAAATTACTTTAGGCCAGGAGTCTGAGACCAGTTTGGGCAACCCCCAAAACCCCATGACCACAAAAAAATAAAAAGATTAGCTGGGCCTGTGGTATGTACCTGTAAGTCCCAGCTATTTAGGAGGTTGAAGCAGGAGGAATGCTTAAGCCCAGGACAGTCTGAGGCTGTAGTGAAATATGATCATGCCACTGCATTCCAGTCTGCGTGCCAGAGTAAGATCTAAAAGTATAGAAAATGTGTGTCTCTAAAAAAGTAAAAAATAAAAACATGTATCCCCGTTAGGAATAACTGATAACCACCATAACCATAGACTGCCAATACAATAATTATTTTGCATCAGTGTTCCCAGATATTCCACTTCCACCCAGTTTCAATCACATTCCACTTCTTTCACAATCTCCTGCTATATTCCCTTTTTTTGAGTCAGAGTCTCACTCTGTTGCCCAGGCTAGAGTGTAGTGGCATGCTCACAGTTATGGCAGCCTCAACCTGATCCTGATGGGCTTAGGCAATCCTTCTGCTTCAGCCTTCCAAGCAGCTGGAACTACAGGCACACATCACCATGTTCAGCTAATTTTTTAATTTACTGTAGAGACACGGTCTCGCCAAGCTGTCCAGGCTAGTCTTGAACCTCTAGGCTTAGGAAATCCTCTTGCCTCTGTCTCCCAAAGCGCTGGGAGTACAAGCATGAGCCACCATGCCAGGCTATAATCTACTGATATATTCTTATCACGTAAGATAGGTTCATAACAGATATACAGAACAGTTAATTATGGTATTAAACAGGAAGGGTAAACCATTTTCCTCTTACAGGGAAACAGACAATTTACTTTAGATACACTATATCATATGCTCTTATCTTCCTATGTGATAGTCTAGGTTGTAATGGAAATTTGATTAGAAAATATTTGGAATGCCAAATCATTGCCCCCAGTTGGCTGTCTTTCTGCCTCCTCAACAGCAATGGCACTTGCTATTGATCTCTGGCTCAAAAAAGTAGCTGTTAAAATAATGCCATATTCCTATCACAGCCACCTTCAACAAAGTGTTGAAGTTACTGTCAGAGGCAACTGTAGGGAATTATAGTTGGGAGTGCCACAGATATTTGATTTTTAGAACATACCTAATCTAACCAATATGGTACTTAACAGATGCTAACGCCTTTAGATAAGCTTTCAGATCTGCCATAGCTAAGGCACACCTAGGAACAAATGAAAAACAAAGTAAAAGTGTTAAAAAGCAGACTCCCAAAGAAAATCGAATATTTTGATAACAGAGTGAGCCCAAATAAGGGTAAAACATCTATTTTAAATCAGTTAATTTTGATAAGGACTGCAAATATATTACAGGATTTAAATGCATTGTTCTTTCATCATGACAAAACCAAGTAGATAATCTAAATGCTACAGTAGCAGGCAAAAAGGTAAACTTAGGAGGAAGGCTTAATATGTCAACCAGGAAGATTCATATTATAGTTCTTTCTTGCCTGTTGAATACGGACCATAAAAGACCCTCCCAGATGCTACTTTCTTACTTTATCATCTTTAAATTTAAATGGCATGAGACTCTAAACAAAATACAAATAGATTACTATTAACAAGTATTGAAAAAAGAGTAATTTAAATAAAAAGCACAATTCCATTCATAATAGCCACAATTAAAAAGAAATACCTTGGCATCTTCCTAACCAAAGACATGAAAGACCTTTACAACGAAAACTACAAAACACTGCTCAAAGAAATCAAAGATGACACAAACAAGTGGAAAAATATACCATGCTCACGGATTGGAAGAATCAACATTGTGAAGATGTCTATCTTACCTAAGGCAATCTACAGATTTAATGCAATACCCATCAAATTACCAGCAACATTCTTCTCAGATCTAGAAAAAACAATACAGGAATTCATATGGAAACAAACGACCAAGAATAGCCAGAACAATCCTCAGCAAAAAAACAAAGCAGGAGGTATCACACTACCAGACT